>NQII01009019.1:38168-51207 GCA_002778355.1 Clitarchus hookeri | reverse complement strand
TTGAACTGCGTTGTAGAGTACTTTAAGTACATGCTTTCCCACGAAACTACGTGCGTACATTGTGCTGACCTACGAAAAGAACACACACTTCTGACGAGCTTTCAAGACGTGCATTAGAAACATCATTTCAGAGTACTCCAAAAATCAAAAAAAGAAAAAAAACTGCTTTTTCCGAGGGCGGTATATCAAAATAGACGTGTCAGGTACAAAGGTACTCAAGGGCCTAGCATTGAACCTTCTACAGACTTTCCACCAATAAAATAGTAGGGTCACCGCTGAAAGTCCCAAAGGTACACGCAGTGCGACTAGAACACTGCACGCCAGTTGAGAGCCTTGCGCTTAGCGGCGATGGCGCACTTGATGCGCGTGGCAGTGTCGCCCTTACCGCTCCCCGGTCTCTAACACAGAAACAAACTCCAGGCAGGCGGGAGCCCTAATCTGAATATCAGCAGCGGCATCTCAGACTTGATGATTTTGTAGCTAAACTCGTTATTTTCTCTATAATCTGCTTCACATTTAATTGCAGCAATGTAATATTTATTTATTATTGTGGTTAGTGTTACCATTCTATAATTATATGTTTTGCGTTTGCGAGGAGTCGGTGGCTAATGAATAAATTATATATTGTTCAGGGGGGTTTAGCATCTTTGTTGAAACCATGAAAAAATACCACCAGAAGCTGAAACCACATTTCCACGACTCTCTCCCCCTCCCGTGGTTGTTGGAGCCAAATACCAAATATAACAGTAGTGATGTATCTGATTTTGTTTCCGAATGGCGTTGGTAACTTGAGTTCTACGTACGAGTATTCGTAGCTTCTCCATAAGCGGATTTAAAAAAATATATATATATATATGATTATATTGGGAATGCGGAAGTAACATACGACGCGCAACACGCAACAAGTTGCATCGTCGGAGAGACGTGTGTCGGGAACCGCACTTCCAAAGCCAAGACAATGAATTCAACTTTTCACGGTAATTCGACACGCTTTCCCCCGGAGTCGCGTCTTTCTGCTGTGGTTTTCGCAACCGTTCTGGTATTAAACAATTGTGTGCACCGCGTTTCGGCGAGCGGCGTCATATCCAAAACAGGTTTATTTCAGCACCGGCGTTCAAAGCACACGCTCTCGACGTGGCCGAAAGAATCGCCAGGAAATGTTCAGCGTAGGTTGTACACGGTAAACTGAGTACTTTTGAAAGCCCTGCTTAAGACTGGGGTTATGCACTGCGTTTTGGCGCGCACGTCTTTGTTGTTAATGCGTTTGTCGTCCGTTGTCAATGCGTTTTCAAACGGACGTCTTTCCGAACGTACGTTATGACATTTTGGTCAATTTGTCCATGCGTTTTTTAACGTACTTTGGTAGCAGGTAGACAGGAAATCTATTAGTTTACACTTGTTGTTGAATAGAGATAGAACATCGATCCTGTTGTAGTGTACTTGCTGCTTTAAAAAAACAACGCAGAAGAAGGCGGTGGTCAGTTCACCCCATTAACAGTGTGCGGCTAGAAAGATAAGTATTTTCCACTTTATTTGATGAATTTAAAGAAGACAGAGAAAAGTTTTTTAATTACTTTCGTATGTCTCAGTCGTCATTTGATGAGCTCTCTAGCAAGGTTAGATCTACCATGAAAAATGATTCCAGTTTGATTCGTGGATTAGCCTTTGTCCCTGGAGGAAATGTTAGCAATGACACTCAGATAAGGGTAATTTTACTCATAAAACCTTATAAATACTTATAACTATGTTTATTAGTAAAATAGTTTTGGTTTAACTGAAATTGTAGGTCAAACAATGTTTATTTATTTCTAATTAGGAAGAATAGTAAATTCTACTCTTGTAAGTTCAAGAAAGTGTCCCTTGGTAGTGTTAACTAACATTGTTAGCCTAATTTACATGTTGTTTGCAATGACTTGTTCCACATTTCAAATCATATCAGATCCTTCTTTACAAACAAATATAGTCTTTAATGCAATTTCATCAACAAAGCATTTACAAAATCAACAATGAAAAAACCATTTTAAAATGTAGTCAAATTCTAAACGACGTTTTGATTGAAAAAGTATACTACGGTATAAAGTCGCGTAGTATCTAGAAGTTACAAGAATTAACAAGTATATATAATTTACATATTGCTATTAGTTGTAATGCTGATACAATAATTTTCAATAATTCTATTGCAATATATTATTATTATCATCTATATTATGTTTGTTACAGTAAACATAAGGTGTTCTATGGATACAAATTAATCTTCATCCTTTAAAGTAATAACAATGATCTTAATTCAAATTTGACCATAAAGCTATTGACAAAAACGTACAAACAAAAATAAAATCTCTGTCTGCTAGTTCATATCATTTGTAATGAAATCATTGATGCTGTAGTAACATGCTAGGGCGACAACTAGGCAAACATTTCACTTCAAAGAATTGCAAAATGTGTATGGTCACACAGAAAGTGGTAAATGGTACATATGAAAATAACACACACATTTACGAACGAAATTAAAGTAGCCTCCAATAAATTGGACCACATCAAATGGCCACCAATCTAAAAGCCATAGCGGAAGTATTTACTCATCACAGTGTATCCGTTGATGAGGGTGGCGNGATCAAATGGCCACCAATCTAAAAGCCATAGCGGAAGTATTTACTCATCACAGTGTATCCGTTGATGAGGGTGGCGAATAGCTGCGTTGGCCAGTAGCAAATGTGCTGTTTTCAGAAAACATATTATTGAACGAAGTATCTGTTTCAGTGCGCACCGATGCCTTGTGTAGTTTTTGTTGATTGTTACTGGCAGTAGCCTGGATGTGTGTTTTGGCCGGTTGTCGCTGATATCCTGATCTCATAAAGTTGGGTAGACTTGACACGTGATGTTGCATTGGGGAGTAAATTTGTTGGAAATCAAGATAGTTTTGTTCAGGGCCAAGGCCAAGCATTGTTGAATGGAAGTTGCGGGAATTCACGTGATCAGTGTTGGTTTGGATGGTGGGTGCTGGCAGGACTCCCTACTGTGGTTGTGATTGTGTGGTATATTTCAACATCAGTTGCAATACGTCATTGCGAAATTTTAATTCATCAACATCACTCAATTTTTTCATCATGCTTGGCATCAATGATAAAAAATTGGAATCATCGTCTTTATGCTGTAAAACGGCCTCTCTAAGTTTTTGAGATCACGTCAATATAATTTTCTAACTTATCTTCCAATTTCTTCTTTTTTTCTTCTAAATAGTGTACTAGTTGATTGTTCATTGGATATATTCATATCCTGTTGAAAATCTGGGGAATCTTCAAGATCGCCATCAGGAGTACTTTCTTCCACTGCCGAGTTGTTGGCCAAGGAATCTTCTGTCTCGCTGTGGCTTGTGATTGTCTTGCATACACANTACTTTCTTCCACTGCCGAGTTGTTGGCCAAGGAATCTTCTGTCTCGCTGTGGCTTGTGATTGTCTTGCATACACACATTTTTTTTATATCTTTGGTGGTTGCGTCCCCAGACTTCTTCCGTATGGCTCTGTGATTTCTCACGAAAGCGTCCCGAATGTTTCTCCAATTGAGCTGTGGGTCTTTAACTGAAACAAAACACCGAACATGTAATTATTTTATTTATTTAAATATCTGTTATGAAATACACTTTTATTGTTTTTGGCTTTTTGTTTGTATAGGNCATGTAATTATTTTATTTATTTAAATATCTGTTATGAAATACACTTTTATTGTTTTTGGCTTTTTGTTTGTATAGGATAATGTTGTACAATGAATATGTTTGCTTGAGATTGTTGGCATCAGGATGTACATACACACACTGACCTACACTGTACATTTCGGGTTGGTGTAACAACAGCAATCATGATTTTAAAACAAATGTGCATTGCCATAAGGGTAGCATTACACAAATATGTGTTTGTACCACTGGATGATGTAAATACTTGGAGAGACATTGCGACTGGCTTTATGGCAAATTGTAATTTTCCTCATTGCCTAGATGTAATTGACGGCAAGCACGTTATAATTATGAATCCACCACACACTGGTTCAATGTTCTACAATTATAAGAATTACTTTTCTATTGTTTTGATGGCGGTAGCAGACAGCAAGTACAATTTCGTTTACTTTGACGTTGGAGCATATAATAGAGAATCTGATCCAACTGTGCTCAGTTACACAAGCTTCGGGAAGAAATTGGAAGAAGGTTCTTTGAACTTGCCGCCTCCAGAGCGGATCAATGTTAACACAACCCCCTTGCCACATGTATTCATTACTGACGAAGTCTTCAGGCTGACAACATGCTTGATGCTCCCTTACAATGGTAAGAACCTGTTCATTCAAGAGTCTACAACTACCGCCATTGCAGGGCCCGAAGGTGTGTTGAGTGTGTTTTCGGTATACTCAGTAGCGAATGGCACATTTTTCACAAGACGATAGCTTGTGAAGTGGTCACAAATATAGTCAAAGTATGTTATTCCTTACACAACTTTGTGAGGGATAGAGATGGCGTAAGATTTGAAGACACTCTTGATATAACATGACTGAACGACATCGACATCATCGCAACAGTAGTGAGAGGGAGACCAGCAGCGTACATATACAGAGACAATTTTGTTGATTACAAGTCCTACGGTCAATCCTCAGCCCCCAACCCTTGCGCTGGAAACCCCCAAATCCTACTACTGCCATACGTGGTTTGATTTTTCTAAGGTTTGATTCAAAACGTGTGAATAAATCGCGAATAGACTATAAGACTCGATCGCTAGTATAGCTGTTGAAAGGGGACGAACAACGGCGAGCACGGCAAATTCAATACCGTTAGCTTGTGATGTCCTTGGCGGTCGTGGCTTTTCGCTCACGTCCCGGCATCACTGTTATTGTATATTGATCGAGTTAATGTCTATCGTCTAGGTGGGTTGTTTATGCCTCAGTTAGCGTAGTCAATAAATATATGGTAAATTAATTTTCCCGTACTGGTCTCTCTCACCCTCTCTCTCTCNTGCCTCAGTTAGCGTAGTCAATAAATATATGGTAAATTAATTTTCCCGTACTGGTCTCTCTCACCCTCTCTCTCTCTCTCACTCACTCTCACACTCACTCACTCGCCGACGAAAAACTTCTCCCCGCGTTTTGGCGTGGGGGATATCATGAGTATAAAGCGAGGGGAGTACGGAGCAGCGTCGGAGTGCAAGGGCAGGGAAAACAGGAGATACCCGAGAAAATCCGCCGACCAGCGGCATCGTCCTGCACGATTTTAGGCAGGTGTGCCAGTTTTTTTTGTCTCCTCAGTGTATTTTTCACAGGCACACTGGCTGGCAAGCGCCCAGTAAAGTCAGTAATGACGGAGGGAAATTAGTCCCGTGTCTTAAACGTCGAATTAAAAGTGTAAGGTAAGCATTTCTGAGTACTTTTAAAATTATCTTCCGCTTCCTGTTTTTTTTTTTAATTCGCGGAAGTGTAAGAATTTCTAAATACGTATAATAATTACTTTCCTAATAATTTCAGCGTTTCACTTGACTGACGCATACATGAAGTGCTGAGGCACATGGCAATTTAATTTCACGTATGGCGGAAGATTACTCAGTGTGCAAAAATTCTCAGTTTACCGTGAACAGACCGTGAAACGTGTTTGTTTACGTTGGGATCTTCAACGGACCCATCTATTTTTATGAATACTCTCTAGTTGCATTAAAACTAGGCAAGGGCGAGCGTACAAACATATCATTACTTAACATAGACAGTGTTCTAATCTCAAATCTTATCCACAAGGCTGTTCACTATATAGTAAGCACTTTTGAAATCAACCACGAAAAAAAATCAGTGCTCTTAACTACACGTAGACCACAGCTACACAGTGGCACGTAGGGCTCAGTTCAGTTGCCAGTGAATTACTAAAAAATAGTTCGAAAGCCTGACGCGTTGAGAGTTATGTAAAAAAAATTTTAGTATGGTCTATTCGTGATTTTTTAATACTTTTTTAAATCAAACCTTTGAAAAATCATCCCATGTATGGAGTGCTTGGTTGTCTCTTAAATATTTCAATTATCGCAATCGTGTTATACTTGTATTAACATAAAATTACCTTATTTTTTTGTTAAATTGAACTTTCATTTATATTGTATGTATACATTATATTATTACATTTATAATTAACACGAATAAAACAAGAGAGAAAGTAGATGTGTTGGTACTTCCTAGTAAGAAATAGTTCCTATGCAAAATAATATTACACTGAGTGCGCACGAATTCGGTGCGTTGCCCCTTTGGTGTAATTTTATATTCTTGACGAAGGTTTGTTTGCACGAGGCGGATGAATATCCGGGAAGTAGAACTTTAGCAGGGCTCGAGAAAAGTGTGAAGTAACCGTCAATGGAGTACGGTCAGCTGTCCACGTGGGTGAACGTACGCGAACGGCGGGCCGGTTGGACACCCCTGGCGGAGGAAGTGTCCGATCAGCCGTCTCTCCCCTCCACTTCCCCCCCCCTGTGTACACCCCTCCAATCAGTACCTCTTCCGCTCTCGCTGCTCGGCGGCGAAGCTGAGATGCTAGACCAGCCGGTCGACCGGCTCCGCCGGGGATATCCAGCCAGCAGCGGACTGTGGCCGTCAGCTGTTTGTGTACGTCGCCGTCACGTGGCCCGCGAGTGCGTGCTCGCAGAGCTGCCAACAAGCCGCGCCCATATATCATCTCGTCTGCTGTGCGCAGTGGTGCCACGTTGACANGGGGGGATTTCTATCAAAACAAAGAAGTATGGCTGTGTTTTGTTTATATGGAATGCCTTCAGAGCTTGCAATTATATGACTTCTAGAATGGCAGTTAAATGCTTAATGGAGAATATTTTCCTCCAGGCTGTTTTAGGTAACAAATCACGTATCGATAAAAGTCTTTCCTTCTTTTGACGATGCGTCTGCTTTCGTAATGTCCTCAACGTTCACAGATGCTGCTAGGTGCCCACTTCTCGGCTGATCCTGCGCAATGCTTTCGCCTATCGTAAAATGCTTCCACGCTTGAATACGGTGATCTACCCATTGCTTCTTCACCGCGTGCACCATAGACGTGTCCTGGGGGGGCACGATTCTCGGGGGACTTTTCCGCTTATCGTTTGTTTCCATTTTATAAATTTGGTTATTGAAACGTAAATGTCGCATGAACGTAGATAGTCAACAAAAATCGCTGTCAAGCAGCCTTCTGTTTTATTTACGATATTTATTCTTATGTAAAACAGTGTTTTTTAAACTATAGCAACATTGCTGCATCTTTTNCTTCTGTTTTATTTACGATATTTATTCTTATGTAAAACAGTGTTTTTTAAACTATAGCAACATTGCTGCATCTTTTTTGTACATAGTGTTGTATTAAACCATGAAGTCGCCGCTTAAAATTCCGAGGAAACATAAAACGCCAAAAAACTTGTGAATGCACCAAACGTACGGGCAGCGTTTGCTTCCTTATTGCCAGATGTGACCTTGAGACTTTTAATTTTGTTTACTAGGGGGTTCCCCATATAGACCACTACACTTAGTGCCATAGCAACTTCCGCCCCGTTTGTCCCCACGACGTAAATCGGNGGGGGTTCCCCATATAGACCACTACACTTAGTGCCATAGCAACTTCCGCCCCGTTTGTCCCCACGACGTAAATCGGCTCCCTGTAAGCGGGCAAGCTGCCATCTTCGATTTACGCATTTCACTCCATGACTTAATTTTCGGAGTCAATATTTAAAAACAAAGCTATTCAAGGCATAGGGAACATCTTACTTATTTAGAAATCCGACTTATTTTTCTTACATGATTAGTTTCACATCTGCAACCGTGATAAAATATTATTTAATCATTTCAATCCCACATGGTAAAATATAGGTTTATTGAAACAGTACAAATTACAAAAAAAAAAAATCGTTAAGTTGTCCTCTATGTCATGTCTAGTATTGATTTTTTTATGTCTGGTCATAAATTTTAATTACGAAGATTTGCAAGAAAATCGGAGATGGTATGTATACTACCGCGCCTCTGGCTTCTTTTACGTAACTTGATTGAGACTCAGCATCGCGTCTTCATTTGCCATTTGTGATGCGTACTGCAGTTCAACTTCTATAGCGTAGTCGCTTTACTCGAAACAAAGCACGTCGCGGGCAACCCTCGCGAGTGACTGTCCCATAATCGTTTCCATAGAACCGGCGCAGTGTTGCCAGTCCACGAACTTTCAGAATAGCCCTCGTACGTATGTTCTACAAAAAAAAATCTCCCCGCATGTCAAGCAAAAAAATTATCTCATCCCCTTTCCCTCCATATCAGTGTAAACGGATTAGGTAGACCCAACAAACTTGGATGAGCTTCATTCAAACCTCTTTGAGGTTGCTCTCGGGATTATCATAAATCGCGGCAGTCGCTGACAGCAATGTTGATTTTGTTATTTGTGGAAGGATACGAAATTGGACGAAAAGTGGATCGGAAGTAGTGCTTTCAAAAGAGCTATCTCCGGCATATTGTATTTATCTTTTTCTCTTTGTAACAAATTAACATTAAATATTAAGAATGGAACATTGGTGGGCATACACAACTGCGATACATAATTTCTGAAACCAGAATGGACTGTCTTTAGTCGGTTTTTCTCCAGTGAGATTAAAATGTTATGGACTTTAAGTGTTAAAATATTCGCTATGCCGAGATAAGACCAGCTTTTTTTTTTTAATATTTGGTCTAAAACTAAGTTGTGACGAAATACACACAAATACAAGATGGCGGAGACGGATCCACCTTAAGGGACCCGCCTTCCTGGAGCTATTTTGCTCGTTTGAGACCGAGGTNGATCCACCTTAAGGGACCCGCCTTCCTGGAGCTATTTTGCTCGTTTGAGACCGAGGAGCGCAGAAGCGATATGGGTGACGTTGCCATGCGCAACAAGTGCGCCATCGCCGCTACGCGCAAGGCTCTGAATTGGCGCGCAGTGTTCTCGTTGTGCTGCTTGTACCCATGGGAATTTCAGCAGTGACCCTGTTATTTTATTGATGGAAAGTCTGTAACAAAGTTCATTACAGGGCCCGTGAGAATTTTTGTACGTATCTGACGCCTATATTGTAAGATACAAGCGTGAGGCAGGCGTACCACTTACAGCTCCCGTCTATCTGGCGCTTGCACTGCGTTACGGTGTGCTTGAAATCCATGTTTTCCCACGAAACTGTTAAGACGAGGGTTGTGTTGAGTGCTTTCAAGACTTCACGCACGTTGGAAACGCCATTTCGGTGTATCTTAACATAGTTAAAAACGTTTTTTTTTAACTGGTTGGCGGGTTTTATCGGGGATCCCCCTTCCCCCCTTTAATTCTGGCGTTGCTCCATACTCATTTCACTCTCATCGGCTCTCAAAGACTTCCGCTGTTAAGAGCCGCCCAAATCTCTTCACTCACTCACGGTTTTTTCAAAGCGCAGTGTCTCAAAATATACGCATCAGATACGTGCAAATCTGCACATGTACCCTATATTGAACCTTCCTAGAGACTTTCCATCAATAAAATTATAGGGTTGCCGCTGAAAGTCCCATAGGTACACGTAGTGCAACTAGAACACCGCACGCCAGTTCAGAGCCTTGCGCTTTGTGGCGATGGCGCACTCCATGCGCGTGGCAGTGTCGTCCTTATTGCTTCCGCTCTTCTCGGCCTCGGACGCAGAAAAAAAAATCCGCAGGTAAGCAGGAGCCTTTAAGAGCGTGCATCACAGCAGGCCTTCCTCAGCTGCCGTATAACATCGTGTGTATGTGTGTGCGCGCACTCACGCCATCAATGGGTGTAACACGGGAAGAATAATATCGGTTTAGCACTCCAGTTTACGACGCCAAGCGGTAAGTAGCTTCGAGTCATCGGTTTACAGCATATCTGTGCCTCCAATATGCTAGAAGTGTGTGAAGTGCGCTGGTTCTCGAACGATTACTCGAAATGTTCCGCGGTGACGATGGAAGACAAAACGACAAAGTTTCTTAGTAATGACGGAAGGTTGGTCCTATTAGGACGGAATGGAGATTCGCGCACAATGCGTATCTTTAAAGCCATTCCAANGGTAATGACGGAAGGTTGGTCCTATTAGGACGGAATGGAGATTCGCGCACAATGCGTATCTTTAAAGCCATTCCAAAATTATAGTAAAACCAGCATTTTTAATGCAGTTATTTTAGAATTATCAATTAATTTCCCAATAGTGTTGAACACTAGGACCCTTCATTATCACTTTACCTCCTTTATCGATTGATCGGAAATGAATCTACGTGCAATAATGCCTGCATAATCCGCCGAGTCCTGACAGACTGNACCTCCTTTATCGATTGATCGGAAATGAATCTACGTGCAATAATGCCTGCATAATCCGCCGAGTCCTGACAGACTGCATCGCTGATTTGACAGGCATGTGATGCACGCTCATGCTGTGGCTTCTTGAAGGATTCGTTCGAATCGTGCAACTGCTCTGCGGAGTGGTGCAAAGCTGTGAATCAGGCGGGTGNGTGCATCGCTGATTTGACAGGCATGTGATGCACGCTCATGTTGTGGCTTCTTGAAGGATTCGTTCGAATCGTGCAACTGCTCTGCGGAGTGGTGCAAAGCTGTGAATCAGGCGGGTGAGTGGTCGGAAAGAGCGAGGCGTCGAGGCGGTGTGAACGTAACGTCACGTGAAAGAGCCCAAGGCCGGCGCCGGAACTCTGCCCGCTGTTCCCCCGTCGGAGAAAGGTGCGTCGGCTAACTCTTCCTGACCGTCGCCTTTGCGTTAGCTTGCGAGCACGAAAGCCCACGCCACAGACATTTTCGTTTCTCAGCTCGTAATGAGCTGCTTTTTAATTTATAATAAATTGTTTATTTAACTATTATATTCGTTATAGTTGTATTCTGCCATTAATTTGTAACATAATGGCCGTGTGAATTTTTTTAATATCTCCATTAGTTTCAGAGTTACGAATTTTTAAACGTGTGAGGTGGGTGACATAACCTCAATGTGTCACGACTACCGCGTAGCGCCGGCTGGGCGGCGCCTAATATTACCGAAGCCGGCCGGGATGCCCACGTCTATGTGTATAGGCTATAACAAACACCCTTGTATGTTAGGTGTTTTAAGTTTTTCATGTTATTCGGTTTTTATGCAAAAGTGTAATCGTATTGTCGTTTATGCGCTAGCCGAGCTCATAGACTACAGATGAGGTAGGCCGATTTTTTTTTTCGTCTTCTGCGCATATATCCAACCTCGACCTACCCCACACCAATACAACTGCCAGTCACGTTGTCAACAATGTTGCACGTGTTTGTTTGTATATATCAATTTTCAAAAGACACGCCCTTTTATACGAAGAAAATATTTTTACTAATTTGAAAGGGACAGCGGTGGCGAAGTGGTCAACTACTCGTCTCCAACCTAAGCGAACCTGATTCGTTTCCCGGCGGGATCGCTCCCGGATTTTCGCAAGTGGAAATCGTGCCGGACAATGCCGCTGGTCGGCGGGTTTCTCCCGCCCTTGCGTTCCGGCGCCGCTCCATACTCACCTTATTTCACCCTCATCGGCTCTAAAGACCTGGATGTTAAGAGCCGGCCAAATCTCTCCTCTCCGCAAAATTTATTTTAATCAAATTGTATTAAAAATTGGCCAGAGAAAGTATACAAACTCTTTTGTTTACATAAACAATGTTCTAACCTCCAATCCTATCTACGTCATTTTTGATAGTCGTATTGCCAGAAAAGCAGTCCAATGTTGGGACACGGTGAGTGGTTTTGCGCAGCTAGCGAGATCACTCTACGGGCGAGGTCGGTATGCTCGATGTGAGACGGAGAGAATGCCGACAGGAGTTTGCGTGGCGGCTGCGCATTTCGCCGTTTCGAGCCCCAACGTTAAACGGCTGTATCCTTGTAGATACTTTCAACTTTTATAAAGCCCCGTTCGGGTTCTACTTTCGGGACTACTCGCCACATATCCTTCCGCCACATGCAAATTATACGTAAACATGCCTGGAAGAAATCGTATTTGTGCGCCGGAGAGAATTTACGCATGGTATGTTTCCAACACACATCCCTGTAGATCTACTAAATATTACTGTAAGAATGCGAGTTATAAACTGTTCAAGATTACTTGCAACTTTTCTGAAGCCCTGCTAAAGTTCTATTTTCAGGATATTCCTCCGCATCATGCAAACAAATCTGAACCAAGAATGGAAAATTGCACCAAAAGGACTGCGCGCTGGTGTCGTGAGCACTCGGTGTAATATTATTTTGTATAAGAACTGTTTCTTAGCAGGCATTACCAACACACCTATTTTCTCCCTGTTTTATTCATATAGCATAGAGGTAGAATATAAGTAAAAGTTCATTTTAACTAAAAAAAAAAAGGTATTTTTATGTTAACACAAGTATAAAACGTTTGTAATAAGCGACATATTTAGGAAACAACCAAACACGTCATAATGAGACTTTTCACAGGTTTGATTCAAAAAGTGTGAAGAAACCGCGAATGGACTATATATACACAAGCTGTCGGACGACCGAACGTGGCCCCGGTAATGGGTACACAATAAAGTGAGCTCTTTTGAAATCAACCTTAGAAAAAAGTCAGTGCTCCTACCTGCATGTTATTTTAACGGGCGCACTGAGTTACATGTGCCTAGTAAAGTTGGTAACGGTCGAGGGAAAGTAGTAACGTCGAATTAAAAGCGTTGGGTAACTATGTGCGATAACTTAAATTATTACTTCCGATTTCTGTTTTTTTTTTTTAAATGCATCGAAGTGTGTAAAAAATATAGCAGATTTGTGAAATATTTACATTTCTAATAATTTCAGAGTTTCACTTGAACGATGCATGGGGAAAGTGACGAGGCCCATGGCAGTGTTAACTTTACGTAAGGTGGAAGAATACACAACGTGCATAAAGTAGATCTTAAGCAGGGCTTTCAAAAGTGCTCAGTTTTACCGTGTGGTAAAACGAAACGTCGTATCACACGCCATATTCGTCATCGTCCGTCGGGCGTGTTTACAATTGCGCCAGCGTGGATTCCGTAGCCTTCACCCTGCCCTCTTTAC
>NQII01009019.1:12904-37294 GCA_002778355.1 Clitarchus hookeri | reverse complement strand
CCCGGATATATATATATATATGTATGTGGCCGCAGCGACGAATACCTGTTGTTGGCTGCTCGTGTATGTGCGCCGAGCGCGCGTGCATGTGTCTACGTATGTATATATATGTCTACGCGCTGCTTTCCACTCAATATCGCGTACATTCCCGATATCCGATACAAGACCCAGCGCCAGCCATCCACGCAAGCCCGTGGCCGGGTAGGTGTGATGATTCCCCCCTCCGCCTCCGTGTTCTGGTTGGTCTGTTGCATGCCAGTTTTTTTTCCCGCCCCCCGTATCCTGGGTGCCCCATATTTTTTTTTTTTTTTCTCGGAACACATCCTGCCGATATCGCATTGGCTCGCCTCGCAAATCCAACAGCTTGTTTTGCCTCGCCGATTTTACCAGGAATGTCGGGAGAGTTGAAATTCCTGGTGGGCGAATTTAAATACGAAAGCGTGTTGCTCGGTATCCATTTTGGCGGTGAATGTTTTTCGGCGCTAGGAGCTGCAGCAAATTACCAAAAAATTAAAAATGTCCCGCGGGAAAAAAAATATTTTTGCGTCCATGTCCTAGAAACATGCAAATTATTATGAAAAAACTACGCGTTATTATTGAATCTGTACACCTCTGTGCATTCCTCAATATATTCGAGTTCGTCCGTTGTAATTGGGAGGGGAGAGGGGGTGTAGTGTTTAGACTACTCGTCTCCCACCTAGGCAAAACCTGAATAAGCAGTCTACCTCATCTTTAGTGTATGGTCGCGAGTCCACCTCGTGTCCTCCGCGCTTCCAGCTCCTCGAGGTTATTCGGCGTTGCGAGCGCTTGGTTAGCGCGCGTGCGTGCGTGCAAGCGGCGAGAGTGAAGCTTCCGTCGGACACGCTCGCTCGCGATGTGTGTTTGCCTGCTGTGTGCTGCGGCGGTAATCTCGTTAGAGCCCGCTGTGTTGCTACGTGACGACGTCGGCAAATTGCATTACCGCTCTCGTCGACTGGCGGAGCACGGCGTTTGCCGCTTGCTAACCGCGGCTTTAGTCTGTTCGCGGCATCGTCAAAACTTTTTGGATCAAACCTTTTTGTAAATTACCCTATGCATGACGCGTTTGTGTGCTTTGTCGTATACTTATGTTTAGGGGCAGTGATATTTCGCGAAAAGATTTCAAGACGAAGATTCAATCCAAAGCACTGTAGGGTCGTCCTCCTTCTTTGATTGGCTAATAAATGTTCTGGCCCGTGTTGACTGTTTGCGCACGAATCCCGAAGGTTCAGAGTCGGAGTTTCTTAGTCCTGAGTGGCTTGGTCAAAGACGGACATGGCACCAGCAGCCAATGGAGGTATAACAACAGCTGAGGCGTGTGTATAGTATTGAAGTCTACTGTGTGCTCCGATTTTTACGCGACAAGTCACTGGCCCCACTTATGTTATAACATTTCATTTANACAAGTCACTGGCCCCACTTATGTTATAACATTTCATTTATAACTGCTATGGATAAAAACAGGGGGGGGGGATAGGTGTGTTGGTAATGCCTAGTAAGAAATAGTTCGCATGCACAGTATCATTAAATTGAGTGCGCCCGAAAGCTGTGCCTTGTCCCGTTAGTGTAATTTTCTAGACGTAGTTAAGCTTTGGTTGCATGTCGCGGAGGAGTACCCTGAAAGTGCAACTTAAGCAGGACCTCGGAAAAGTTGGAAGTAACCATGCATTGACTATTCCCGATACCCTGTCAACAGGGCGACTGAAGATTTAACTCTCAAGTGTCGTTGTAGGCCTTGGACGTAGCTACTTTAGTAAAGGAGGGAACTAATTTTTCTATAAATTTAATACCTTAAGTATAATTGTTGATTTTATATACAAGACTAAATAAAAATCATAATCACTGTTTTTTTATTGTAACACATGGGAATCATTTATATATAATACTAGCTGTATCCGCGGCTCCGCTCGCATGGACTACATAATTATTGTTTAGGTAAAATTATAGATAGATATATGCTACCGCGGAGTTTTTTTGTCTTTTTATTCTTTACTACATGATATTGTTCCATCTTTAACGGTTTAGACAGCGTATTGCAAGAGAGCGCGCTGGCGGCAAACTTTTTTCCGACTTGATTCACTATTGTCGTCACTGCTTATTCCTTATGTTACTTTACGTAACAAAATATGAACTTAAACCTGGCCAGAGAACATAGCTACGAATTTAAAAAAACACGTAAATCGGATAAGTGGTTCTCGAGTGAAAGCGCACTAACAGACAAGCAGAGAGACGTTGAGTTGTATATTATGTATAGATAAATACTACTACACTTACCAAATTATGACGCTATCAATACCGTTTCACATTTCTTGTGTCAAGAATTAATTCGATTTCATAATCATTAAAAAGAACAGTAAATTAAATGATACGCTCTGTGAAACCGTGTTGATCAAAATCAATTTTTTGCTTAATCCCCTCATCATCATCATCCGTGTTTGCGTAAAAGCATCCAAAGTACTCGCCGAATGCCATGGATGTACTCGCAAGCTGTTGGTTTTGTGTAGGACGTATCTCCACAGGTCTACGAATTCTCTTTCACCACTTCATTATTTGAGATAGGGGGTAACGTTCTTTTTGTTACTGCCAGCAGTCGAGATTACTTACTTAGTGAATTCGTATTTTGATTGGATCTCCATTGCCTACAATGACTACGGAAAGAGTAACAAAAAAAAAACGAAGAACACAATATATGGAGGAGGAACACAAATGCAATAAAAATAAGATATAAATAACCACACACACACGGAACAAGAGACAACGATCCGGTTAGACACACCGAAACAGAAACAAGACAGTACAATTATAATTCTGCCGTCTTTCTTTTGTTTCTGTTTCGGTGTTTGTATAACTGGATCGTTGTCGTGTTCCATACGTGTGTTTATTTATATTATCTCTTTTTTTTTTTTTACTGAATTTGTGTTCCTCATCCATATATATATTTTTTTTCGGTTTTTTTTGTTACTCTTTTCGTAGTTATTGTAGGCAATGGATATCCAATCAAAATCCGAATTCAGTTCCACCACACAATTGCCAATTAACTTCGAAAATAACGTTACTGACTAGTGTTCCTTTATTTACTAATGCTGCTGATGAGTCTCTGACGAGAGGGGTTTTAGTTTCTGGTCACACTTCCCGCTGAGCCCACTGGCGTGCAGGACACAGGAGCAGAATGGCGGTGGTAAACTGTAATTCTAACCATGGAACTGTATTCTGACAAGTACGCGAATAATGTTATGATAGGTTTGCACTCTGTTATTTCGCCCTGAATATAAATACAATTTTTCACAAATTAATCTTCTCAGCGTAAAACACATACATTACTAATGACTAGGGACCTGAAAAATTTGCAAGTTTGATGACTTGCGAGTTAGACTTTACAGTCTTGTGTACAAACATGCCGATATCTACTGCATATTGGTTATCTGTCGTCACAGTGGAAGGCGACGATTGGGCCAGCGTTCTCCAGGTGGTGTCAAACACCGTGTGGACCAATGGCTAAAATTATATAAACACACGTGTTTTGAATGCTAGCTTGTCTCAAAATGAATCGGCGAATTTTTCAGGTCTCTACTAATGACATGACAACAAACTCTTCCGGGGAATAGCAGACGCCATTTTATTTCTACCGCTGGAATTTCTGACTAGTTTTCCGCTACCGAGACCACTGATTGGCTGTTGGCGTTCCTGAAATGTTTCCTGCTGACCAGAAACCTAGACGCTTTCAGCAGCAAAGGGAATGTAGCCTAAGTTAAGGTTACTACTACAGGTTGGGACGATCAGTGTTAAAAGTTTAGCAACCAAACATTTTCGCCACTAGGTAAACGCTAGTGTTGCCAATGCATCATAATTTTTTTTTTTCCTGTTTTCTATGTTAAAAAAACAGGATAATTGTAATATAATCAAATATAAAGTAACTTCTTAACTAAGTAAAATCTTTCTCTTTCATTATTCACGTAACTTAAAACTTTGATAAAAAGTTAACTTTTGGAACACTGCGCCCCTAGCGGCGGACATTTTCCCTATGCCAAGCTCTCCCATAATAAATCACGTTTTTTCCATAACCCGAGGAGAATAAACCTTGAATTCGAATTTTGCTAGGATCTCCATTGCCTACAATGACTACGAAAAAAATAACCAAATACGAACACCACACTATATGGATGACAAAATACAAATGCAATAAAAATGTGATAATATAAATGAGTTTAATTACGTGAGGGTGGGAGCAGATCGCAGCTTTCGCTACTTTTTACTTTTTTCGTCTTGTTACTGTAAATTTGGCTGTCTGCGTTCTTTTAAACTAGTGTTGTCCTTTGTGTTTTGTTCTGTTGGTTGTCAGACTGGATCATTATATTTTCTAATCCTTTTATAAATGTTTTTTTTTGTTTTTTTTTNTTTTGTTCTGTTGGTTGTCAGACTGGATCATTATATTTTCTAATCCTTTTATAAATGTTTTTTTTTGTTTTTTTTTTGTATATAAATCTTGCTGATGCTGTCCAATCACATTTATGCTGTCTTGGTTTTTTTTTTTGTTTCGTTCGTTGTGACTGGATGATTATAATTTTTTAATCGTTATATTTGTTTGATTATTTTGACTCACTACAGTGTGTGTGTGATTATTTTGACTCACTACAGTGTGTGTTTCGCTCGTGATTTTGCTGTTTCCGTATTGTCTTAGTTGTGCTGTCCTCGTTTCTGTGTCGCCCGTTGTCTAACTGGATAGTTGCCTCTGGTTCCATACATGCACTTATTTATATTATCACATTTCAATTGCATTTGTGTTTCTCATACATGATTGTGTTCTTCGTATTTTTGGTTAAGTTTTTCGTAGTCATTGTAGGCAGTTAAGATCGTATCAAAATTCAAATCTAGTTACACCACACCATTATCATTAAACTTCAGAATCAACATACAATAAAGCTTACCTAAGTATAGTCTATTCTCGGTTTTTTCACACTTTTTGAATTAAACCTTTGAAAAATCACTCCATATATGGCGTGCATGGTTGTTTTCTAAATATATAATTTGTCACAACCATTTTATACTTTTGTTATCATAAAATTTACCTTATTTTTGGTTGAATTGAACTGTTGCTTGTATTTTATCTACANTTTTGTTCTGTTGGTTGTCAGACTGGATCATTATATTTTCTAATCCTTTTATAAATGTTTTTTTTTGTTTTTTTTTGTATATAAATCTTGCTGATGCTGTCCAATCACATTTATGCTGTCTTGGTTTTTTTTTTTGTTTCGTTCGTTGTGACTGGATGATTATAATTTTTTAATCGTTATATATGTTTGATTATTTTGACTCACTACAGTGTGTGTTTCGCTCGTGATTTTGCTGTTTCCGTATTGTCTTAGTTGTGCTGTCCTCGTTTCTGTGTCGCCCGTTGTCTAACTGGATAGTTGCCTCTGGTTCCATACATGTACTTATTTATATTATCACATTTCAATTGCATTTGTGTTTCTCATACATGATTGTGTTCTTCGTATTTTTGGTTAAGTTTTTCGTAGTCATTGTAGGCAATGAAGATCGTATCAAAATTCAAATCTAGTTACACCACACCATTATCATTAAACTTCAGATTCAACATACAATAAAGCTTACGTAAGTATAGTCTATTTTCTGTTTTTTTTTTTCACACTTTTTGAATTAAACCTTTGAAAAATCACTCCATATATGGCGTGCATGGTTGTTTCTTAAATATATAATTTGTCACAAGCATTTTATACTTTTGTTATCATAAAATTTACCTTATTTTTGGTTGAATTGAACTGTTGCTTGTATTTTATCTACAAATTATAATATTTTATTTATTATTAATACGCATAAAACAGTGAGAAAATATGAATGTTGGTAATGCCTAGTAAGAAATAGTTGTTATGAATAAATATTGTTACATTGAGTGCGCATGAATGCGGTGCGCTGTCCCTTTGGTGTAATTTTCGAGACTTAGTTACGCTTTCTTTGCTTGTGGTGGATGAATAGCCTGAAAGTAGATCTTTAGCAGGGCTTCAGAAAAGTTGGAAGTAACCGTGAATGCACCATACACAGGGCACACGGGGTATCGACTTGGGTGCTGAGAAGTCGGAGTGATGCCGCCGGTGTCAGGCCTCGCCGCCCGCATGTCTTCGCCACACGAGCGGCTCGGAGTTAGGGGTTGCTGGTACCAGTTCGAGTTCTGCGGCCTCGGCAGTAGTTGGCTGCTGCGGTCGGTCTCTGTGCAGAGTTGTCGGCTGGCCCCGCGGCTGGTATGCCTGTGGTCTGGCGCCGGGCAAACATCGTCGCTCCTGTCTCTTCCACCCCAGCTCCATACTTCTCTGTCTCTCCATCTCACATCTCCAGGAGCTTGTCTCCGGTGGCACGGTCTGAGGCCAGGACGTGACATTTCCGCTCTTTTTTGTTTACTGCTCACGATTACACTCATGAGCATTTGAATTGGAGATATCTGTCGTGTTGGTGAAATGACGCTGTGATCGCCCCCCGCCGGATGGTGAAGTGCCCAACCACGCATGACTGGAGTGTCAGACATACTGACCGTCTGAGTAATGGTCGAGCATTTGATCGTGGTCAGATAGTTGAGGTCTGGCGTATGGGGCACTCCATCTCCGAAGTTGCGCAGGTCCTGGCATTTCCACGGGCCACCGTGTCTAGAGTGTACCGTGAGTTCATGGAGCCGGGTTAAATCACCACTGCTAGGGACAACTGCCGTGGCGTGCAACGTGTTGCTGACAGAGGTCGCGATTGGCTAGCTGTGTTGATAACAGCGGATAAACAGGCCACACTGCATCAGATCACTCGCCGGTGCTGGACCACAAGGATCTGAGAGCAGCCATGCCATCCAGAACCATCTCCTCGCTGTGGGGAACAGAAGCCGCCGCCTCACTGGGGTATACTTCTGCTCACCGCGCATGAAAAAAAAAACGTGGTCGCGGGAACACCGTCATTGGATCCTCGACGCATGGTAAAAGTTAGCCTCTACGGATGAGTCGAGGTACACGTTGGCACATGCCGATGGCAGGGTATGAGTGCGTCGTCAAGCACACGAAGCAATGGATCCCTCGTGTCAGTAGGGTACGGTTCAGGCCGGTGGTGGTAGTAGCCACTGTTTACATGGGATGAAAAGGGTCCCCTGGTACACGCGCCATCTTCCCGTACGGGCGAACGATACAGGGACCTGCTGGCAGATCATATGCACCCATTTATGCGCCTACAGTACCCTGCATGAGATCTGTACCTACAGCAAGTAAACGCACCGGCCCGCCGCTCCCGAATTGTGATGAACACTCCACTGAATTGAGCTTGCTTGCCTGTCCTCCGGGGTGACCTGACCTCAATCCTATCGAAAACGTCTGGAGTGCTGTCTAGAGGGATGTGCGTGCCGTGGATCCTGCTCAGACNCACCTGACCTCAATCCTATCGAAAACGTCTGGAGTGCTGTCTAGAGGGATGTGCGTGCCGTGGATCCTGCTCAGACGTATCTCCGCGCATTGTGGATGTCTGTGCAGCGGTCTTAAATCAGTGTTGTTTGTGAAGTCCGTGCCACATCCCATCACCGTCATCAGAGTGAAAGGGGTGCTACAGTGATACTAAGCAGGTATCTTTAATTCAACTGCTAATGACTGTAATTGAGCATTTTAAATACTGCCCTATGACTTGTCGGCGCCCAAAATAAAATGTATAATCTTTGATGCACGTTACGGCGAAAATTCCTTAAATCCAAGATGGCGGGGACTGATCCTCCTTAACGCCTCATTGGTAGGTGCGGTGTAACCGCGGACAGCAGCAGATGCGTGCACCGCAATGGCGTGCAGCAGCGGGTGAGTGTTGGGAGCGTTCGTGGTCGGCGATGGCCTCGGGGCACTGCCGTCCTACCGGACCGGACGGGACTGTGGGAACTAACTGCCTGTCGGACCGTCGCCCCCGGGGGCCTGCTCGCTCTCAAGTCAGTCGTACATGCACACGCCTACCATTTATTTTCTCTGCCCCCTCCTCCCCCACTCCCACATCAACGTCGTGGGTTGGTTTTTCTAACCGAGCTCTTGGGGCTGTCGGCCTCGCTCGCCACTTCGGGATTATCAACTATTTTATTTAATTAAGACCTCCAGCCCTTAAAGAACCTGGTTAAACCCACTGACTTCGAGAAATCTTAACAATATTAGCGGGCGCAAGGTGATAACGCTAAACAAATGCACCTGTATGGGAAAATAGTTGCTGACTGAGTCGGCAAAAGCCTTTTATCTAGGACAGCCCTTTCTTAGTTTCCCAGTGCTGGCTTCCAAACAGCCGTAAATTTCAATCTGACGTGTTTGGAGTTAATTGATGCCCGACGCCGTCGCAAAAACGCCGGTGAGACCGCAGTTAATGCGCGTGGCATCGCTGAATGTCAAGTGTGGACAGGCGGCGACAGTGCAGCGGTACTTGCGGGTGCCACGTGGCGCCCGGCCAGGGTCCAGAATAGCGCGCGTTCGGTGCTGCCGACATTTCACCGCCGCGCCGTGTGGCGGCCTCGTGTTCCTTCGCAGGTCTGCCTGCTCGTGTCGCCGATGAGCTGAGTCACTCACTCCTGGCTCTGCTCCTTGGCCTTGGCACAGAGCGCTTGAGGATGCAGAGCTGAAACTGCCGCTCATTCCGCGAACTTCAACCTCGCAACGCCAGCTGTAGGCTGTTCACGGTGAACTGAGCACTTTTGAAAGCCCTGCTTAAGGCGCGCGTCTACCTGGCGCTTGAACTGCGTTGCAGAGTGTTCCAAATACACGTTTTTCAACGAAGCTATTAAGCGTGCGTCCAACTTGCAGATCTACGAAAATAACACACACTTCAGACGAGAGCTGTTAAGTACTTACAAAATATCACGTACGTTACAAACATCAATTCAGAGTACTCCAAAACCGCTAAAAACGGCCTTTCCAAAGCGCTGTAGCTCAAAATGCACGCATCAGATACATACAAAACTACTATAGGGGCCTGCACTGAACCTTCCCAAATACTTCCCACTAATAAAATAATATAGTCACCGCTGAAAGTCTCATAGGTACACGCAGCACGACGAGAACACTGCACGCCAGTTCAGAGCCTTGCGCTTAGCGGCGATGGCGTACTTGATGCGCGTGGCAGTGTCGCCCTTATCGCTCCCGCGCTTCTCGGCCTAAACGTGGGAAAAAGTTCCAGGTAGACGGGGGCCTTAAGGTCTGGCTACCCTGCCACCTGGNAGTTCTAGGTAGACGGGAGCCTTAAGATCTTCTTGTATGCACGTTGTGTGTTCTTCCGCCATATGTGAAATTAACACAGCCACGAGCCTCGTCACTTCATGCATGCGTCGGTCAAGCAAAACTATGAAATTATTAGGAAAGTAAATACTTCACAAATCTGCCAATTCTTACACATATGATGCATTAAAAAGAACAGAAAAAGAAATAAATAATTTAAGTTATTACAAAAAGGTTTTCCTAAACTTTTAATTAGACCTTAAGCGTTGGAACTATTTTCCTTTCTTCGTTACCAACTTTACTGGGCGCATTTCATTCATTGCGCCCGTTAAAATGTATGCAGGTAGGAGCAGTGAATTTTTTTCTAAGGTTGATTTCAAAAGTGCTTACTTCATCGTGAACGGTCTTTACATGTCGGAACGTCTTCCAGAGCCTGGCTAACCCACTTGCTAGCCAGGCCCGCACAGCCAATAGAGAATCTTCTGCAGCATGCAGTAACCAATCATATAGTCCAGTGGTACTCAGACTTCTTTTTAGGGGGCCATATTAAGAAAAACTAAGACCGCCGCGGGCCGCACTTACGACACTTGACATAATAATATTTGTGAACTAAAAGTAAGTAGGTAATTCGATGACATTTAAAATTCAGAGTGTCGTGTATCGTCTTGCAAGTCGTTTGTTTATTCGTTCGATACGGTGATGGCGGGCGGAGGCAGTACATAAAAAATATGCACAGAAGTCGCCCGACTGATACAATAATGAAAAATATCGTCTAGTTTCATCAGTGACTTTAGGTTTTAATAAATTCGTATTGTGTGTTGCTTTTTTTATTTCTGTAACAAGACACCCTAAAAATAAGAATTTGGTAACTTGTATCTACTGAAGCTGGCGAGCGCGGGCCACAAAGAATGGGCCCGCGGGCCGCAGTTTGAGTACCCCTGATATAGTCTATTCGCGGTTTCTTCACACTTTTTGAATCACACCTTTGAAAAATCACCTCATGCAAGACATGTTTGGTGGTTTCCTAAATACGTCATGTATAGAGACCTGAAGAATTCGCGGATCCATTTTGGGACAAGGTAGAATTCAAAACACGTGCGTTTATATAACTTAAGCTATTGGTTCACACGGTGTTTGACACCTCCTGGATAAAGGTGTCCAATTGTCGCCTTCCACTATGACAGCAGACAACCAATGCGCTGTTGATATCGGCATATTTGTACATAAGACTGTAGAGTCTAGCCTGCCGGTCATTGAACTCGCGAATTTTTCTGGTCTCTAGTCGTGTATCACAAGCGTTTTATACTTGTGATAATATAAAAGTATGTAATTTTGGATTAAATTGAACTTTTACTTACATTTAATTTACAAATTATATTATTTATTTTTTGATTAGTACGAATAAAAACAGGGAGAAAATAGGCGTGTCGGTAATACGTAGAAATAAGTAGTTCGTATGCAAGATGTTTACTACGTTGAGTGCGCACGAACGCGGCGCACTGGTCCATCTATGTAATTTTCTAGAATTGTTTAAGCTTTGTTTGCACGAGGCGGAAGGATATCCTGGAGGTAGAACATTAGCAGGACTTCAGAAAAGTTGGAAGTAACTGTGAATGGACTATACACAAGGCACGTTCCCAGAGCCTCGCGCAGCCAATCAGAGATTAGGGGGCCCCTACATCAAAGTAACCGCGGCGTTATTTCGCCTCTTTGTGCGTATCATCTCGGTAGCCTTGACGTGAGTTTTTAGAACTAGCCATGAAAAAAACAAGTTCTTTTCCTGCGTCTAGAGGAGTTTTAACCTTTGAATTTTTTTTTGCCAACTTAGTTGTGCATTATTCGACCACACAATTACTTCCTGTTTATTATTGGCCTTGTTCGTCCAGGCCATTTAGAAATAACTTTTTTTTAACGGATTTTGAAAGTAACATATCTGTGTAGGTGCTCGAAAAGTGTCATTCAAAAAAATAATTCATGTAATTGACCTAGGAATTATTTCAAATTTTTTAATGGCTGGAAATACATATGGCGTTCGAATACCCACCCGTTCGCACGTTGTTCAGTTTACGAGTTGGTTACCCAGTATTGTATTTTACATTTTGTACAAGTTCCTTGAAACCAAAACTAAGGATATCATACATTTTTTGTCTTAACCCTTTCATTCCCAAATTAATTTATTGTTTCTGGTATTACAAATAAGAAATTTTTTTAACGCGTGCTGTACTTAAGTTGACGAAGACTTGTTTCATTATCACAACGAATAAGCTTTGTGTTTGTTGATCAGTTGTATGCCGGGTCATAACTTAGGGCAGTAGCTCGGTTTTCGAGTAAGTTACCCCCAGGGAAAATAATTGGACGCCGAGCCTCGCAGTGTAGAGCACTGGTCAAATATAACTTACACGTGCAACACGTAGACAATTCATTGTCCACACCGGACATGAAAATGTTAATATTAAACCTCAGCTTGTTTACGTAGGGTGCAAGCGCGGTAGTCTTAAGGCCCCCGTCTACCTTCAACTTTATCCCACTTTTAGGCCGAGAAGTGCGGGAGCGATAAGGGCGACACTGCCACGCGCATCAAGTACGCCATCGCCGCTAAGCGCAAGGCTCTGAACTGGCGTGCAGTGTTCTCGTCGTGCTGCGTGCACCTATGGGACTTTCAGCGGTGACCATATAATTTTATTAGTGGGAAGTCTTTAGGAAGGTTCAGTGCAGGCGCCTATAGTAATTTTGTATGTATCTGATGCGTGCATTTTGAGCTACAGCGCCTTGGAAAGGCCGTTTTTAGCGGTTTTGGCGTACTCTGAATTGATGTTTCTAACGTACGTGATATTTTGAAAGTACTTAACAGCTCTCGTCTGAAGTGTATGTTCTTTTCGTAGATCAGCACGTTGGACGCACGCTTAATAGTTTCGTTGAAAAACGTGTATTTGGAACACTCTGCAACGCAGTTCAAGCGCCAGGTAGACGGGCGCTTTAAGTGGCATAGTCGTTATAAAAAACAGGAAGTGCGTAGTGTTGCGTGGGCATGTTGCAAACGGAAGCAATGCATGGCGACGACTGTACGCAGGTCCGGGTTGCCCGTGTAACCCACCAAACCGACAGGGCAGTGTGTTACGATTAGGGAGGGACACGTGGCTTTCGCCGAAGAGAGTTCCGCGTATGCCAGACGTCGGCATCGTAGGCGCGCGCTTGCAGTCTTCCTTTGGCTATTAACCTAACGAGCTGGCAGAATGATGAAACCTTCGAACTCGTATTCTGGATGACCTGGGTTCGAGTCCCGGTGTCTGGTAATCCTAATTTCGATTCTCCGTAGTTTCCCGAGATCACTCCAGGCGATTTGTTTCTTACTACACGCCATGGCCGATTACTTCCCCGTTCCTGACTCTCCGAGGTACCTCGAATGACCTCGCTGTCGACGAGACGTTGGTTATTGGACGCGTGTCTTCGCGAACAGACATTCGGTATTTGCCTGGGCCAATCAGAGGTAGATCACTCCGGCAATGAACGTGCGTGATTCGCTGGCCGGGCGTGGGGAAGCTGGGGAAGGGGAGGGGGTGTAACCTTCCCCCCTTTGCCCATTAGGCTATCAACAGTTAGTGTTGAAATTATCAATATTCCTTTAATTTTTTTTATAAAACTATGCAATTGGTGTTCACAACGATGTATTTTATTATACTGCAAGGTAATTTTCTCCTAGAATTTATACTAATTAAATGGCGATGTAACCTGCCTCTCTTCATTCTTGTCAGTGTAATCCCCATACATTTATTCTCCCCCCCCCCCACCTTTTTTTCAGAAATTTCTGACTACGCCACTTAAAGGCAGACACCTGAGACGCATAGCAGTCACAACAACATATAATCGCAGAAGTAGACCTGAGCTATTTGGCTTGATTTNGGGGCATCAACTTGTTTTCGCGCAAGTCGGATGTCACTAGTTACGGCAACACACTTCCACTTGTCAGCGAACGACGGACAAGGAAAGAATTCCCTGGAAGTACGACCTCGGACATCACAATGCACATTCGCTAGTTCCGCCCCGCAAGCACGCACGGGCGAAAAAAAAAAAGTTACGTCCTCAAAGCGTACCATTTCCCTTGCGGAAAAGGGTCACGATTTGCCAGGTGCTTTTAGAAATGCTGGATTCTACTACACGTTCGCTCAACTTTCTAAATGGCAGAAAATGTTCACACGACGTAGGTAAGGGAAGTGGGACTCTGCCGACTTCGATTCAAGAGAGCTGAATACTGTCTGTCACCGCACCCACGCGTTCATTTTAAGGCACCCGTCTCCCTGGAACTTTTTCCCACGTTTAGGCCGAGAAGCGCGGGAGCGATAAGGGCGACACTGCCACGCGCATCAAGTACGCCATCGCCGCTAAGCGCAAGGCTCTGAACTGGCGTGCAGTGTTCTCGTCGTGCTGCGTGTGGACTTTCAGCGGTGACCATATTATTTTATTAGTGGGAAGTCTTTAGGAAGGTTCAAATGCAGGCCCCTATAGTAGTTTTGTATGTATCTGATGCGTGCATTTTTAGCTACAGCGCCTTGGAAAGACAGTTTTTAGCGGTTTTGGAGTACTCTGAATTGATGTTTCTAACGTACGTGATATTTTGTAAGTACTTAACAGCTCTCGCCTGAAGTGTGTGTTCTTTTCGTAGATCAGCACGTTGGACGCACGCTTAATAGTTTCGTTGAAAAACGCGTGTTTGGAACACACTGCAACGCATTTCGAGCGACAGGTAGACGGGCGCCTTAACCCTATCATGTTTACTCTTACTGCCTGTTTTACGGCTGTGCGTGTGGTTATTCACAACTGTGATATTTTCACGTAGACCAAGGTTTTAGACCAAGGTTTTAATAATTACTTACAACGGTATTAACATTCTGATTGCAAAGGCATTGGATGCAGTTTATGATAGTGTCCTTAAAACTGAATATTTTAATTTAAATACTATCATTTTATAAGAAAAATGTGAAATACGCCACACATTATTACATATCACAGCTGTGTAGAAACTCGAAACATACTATGCATCTCGTCTCAGCCATTTGCCAGAATGGCTCTCTCAATGTTCCCCCGCCGATTTTAATAGGTTTTTATTTTAGGAAATGCAACGTAACTTAAAAGTAATTTGATAAAAACAAATAAAGCTGTTTCTACTAAAACATTGTTTATATTACGTAAATATGTATGAATTAAATATGTTAAAAAAAGAATGAGGAAAGCTATTTGCCGCATGTTATAAATAGAGACCTGAAGAATTCGCAGATTCATTTTTTGAGACAAGCTAGAATTCAAAACACGTGTGTTTATATAACTTAAGCCATTGGTTCACGCCGTGTTTGACACCTGCTGGAGAACGCTGGCCCAATCGTCGCCTTCAACTGCGACAGCAGACAACCAATGTGCAGTTGATATCGGCATATTTGCACATAAGACTGTAGAGTCTAGCCTGCAGGTCGTTGAACTCGCGAATTTTTCAGGTCTCTAGTTATAAATCATTGTGACTACAGTGGCCGAACACTGTCTTATAGACGGGGCTACGTCCCTACTGGCTGAATGAAAAATAATTTGTGTGGGGGGGGGGGCGGCTTCTCTTGCCTTTTTTCCTTTCTCCCCGTAATCGATGTATTATGCTGCGGGACCCAGGGGACATTTACGTTACGGTGATTCGAGTTTATTATAGTAACACTGACAGCTCTATCCTATTGCGGTTTTTGCAGTCTTGGTAGACGACAGCTTCTGTAATTCACCCACCCGCCATTCGCCCCCTTGCAATGCTAACGTTGCGCACGTTTCACTGTGAAAATTAAGTTCAGGCGAATACGACGCAATGCCTCGCATGATGCTGCCGACGATGCGTGGTTGTGGGGTCGAGTCCCGAGCAAAACCATCAATGTGCGCTGTCTGTAAGTTGGGTTAATTTAGTATCTAAGCCGGCCCCGATTATTTTGGTTGGTGTGCAAATCGGCCGCTCTAGTTTTCCCGAAATTAAATTCCGCTATTTTGTTGGCTATCTGTATGTAATGTTACGCGTTCTGTTTGAATCAGTGCAACCGTGATTGTGCTAAGAGAGTTTTTTTTTTTGTTCACAGGTAAGTGTGTCGGCAGGCAGCTCAAGTGTATGTTGGGTGAGTACTCACCCATGTCTTGGCTTAAGTTTAAAAGGTAGCTGGTCAATTTTTTATTCTTATACGAAATTTTTACTTGTAGACAGTACTTACTATTTCCTCGTAGAAGCTATTTACGGTAAAGTGAGCACTTTTGAAAACCCTCTCATTTGGAATATTAGTCAATAAATATATTAAAATGTTTGTATTAGACTTGAACTTCCGAGTGCGGTGGAATATACACACTGTGTTTATTACTTACATAGCAATATTTATTTAAAAAGCTTATTAAAGGAAAAAAAAANGCGGTGGAATATACACACTGTGTTTATTACTTACATAGCAATATTTATTTAAAAAGCTTATTAAAGGAAAAAAAAAATGACCCAAAGAAAAAAAGTAACTAGGGGTGCTCACTTTACCGTGAAAAGCCTATATAAAAATAATTAGATCCCAAATTTTTGCGTAATATCATGTCAAAATCATAATGTGTTTTTTTGTGTGCAAATAATAAAATAACTCGCTTACCGAAATGGGATAATTCACATTGAAATAAGATAAAATGATTTACGTCATGAAATATTTAAAATTACGCTATGAAATGTTTCAGACATTTAAAAAAAATGCCGAAACTAAGAATATTTTTATTTGTAGCAGTCTANGCGGTGGAATATACACACTGTGTTTATTACTTACATAGCAATATTTATTTAAAAAGCTTATTAAAGGAAAAAAAAATGACCCAAAGAAAAAAAGTAACTAGGGGTGCTCACTTTACCGTGAAAAGCCTATATAAAAATAATTAGATCCCAAATTTTTGCGTAATATCATGTCAAAATCATAATGTGTTTTTTTGTGTGCAAATAATAAAATAACTCACTTACCGAAATGGGATAATTCACATTGAAATAAGATAAAATGATTTACGTCATGAAATATTTTAAATTACGCTATGAAATGTTTCAGACATTTAAAAAAAATGCCGAAACTAAGAATATTTTTATTTGTAGCAGTCTACGATTTTTTAGGTGACATTCTAGCCACCCTTGAAAACGTATACAGAAAATTTAACGTTTGTTTATTTGTCCACCCCAAAAACACTATTTTTTTTATTTTGATATCCCTTTAATGCAGAAACTGCAATTAAATTTTTTTACTCAGTAAAAGGTTATTTACAACTAATGTCTACAAGTTGAACGGTATTTCGTGCCAATAAAATATAATTAATTAATTTTCTTGGTGACCTGTACCCATAAGGCTCGGCTTCTCCTCTTTTGCAGAAATTCTTCTTTTTCGCGTCATAATTTCGGATTCATGGTAATTACTGACATATAAAAAAATTTACATTTTACAGTTTTTTTTAAACATTTTTGTGCGTAATTTTAATTTTTTGTTATCTGCTTGTAAAAGCCGACAACATATGCTTATCTTATTAATTAAGTTCTCGACTTTTTACAACAAGCAGATAATACACAATTAAAATTACGCACACAAATGTAAACTACTCATAAAATGTAAGTTTTCTATAATCGTACATTGTCAGTAATTACTGTGAATCCGAAAAAAAGTGACGTGAAAACGAAGAATTTCTGTTAAAAGAGGAAATGCATTAATAAAGTATCGCAAAGGGTTGCTGCGTGTGTATAGGTTATTCACGGTAAAGCGAGCACTTTTGAAAGCTGTATTTATTACTTACATGGGAATATAAATTTAAAAAAAGGTGGTTAAAGGATAAAGAATGGCTGAAAGGAAAAAGTAACTAGGGCCTGTTAAGTGCTCACTCTACCGTGAACAGCATACATATATGACGACGGGCCCCAAGAGCTGGACTTGGTATATGCGGAGTGTGTCGAAGATTTGTTTACGTAATAACGCACGATCCACGAACGCGTGACTTACAGAGAAAATTTCCTCGTGCGAGCTTCCCTTGCCCGGCAGCTATCAGTAAGCTGGGGCCCAGGCCGCTCGTGGAAGGCCACCGTTAGAAAGGATTTTTTTTTTTTAGTTGCCAAACCATGGCTTTTTCAGACTTTTTATTTTTCAATTGTGAATTATCCGTTCTTCGCGAAAAATTTGTAGTTTTTTTTTTATTTTGGGACAAGTTAAGACTTTAAACACGCGAATGTAGAATACGCCCTGGTCAGCTTCGTGCCAGTGAGTGAACACTCTAAGGTGCGCGTGCCACCGAATCACGCGCAGTCCAGTCATAATCAAAATCCCTCGTTGATCCTCCCAGTAGTCATATGCTTGTCTCAAAGATTAAGCCACGCATGTCTCAGTGCAAGCCAAATTAAGGCGAAACCGCGAATGGCTCATTAAATCAGTTATGGTTCCTTAGATCGTACCACAAGACTTGGGGTAACTGTGGCGATTCTAGAGCTAATGCATGCAAACAGAGTCCGGACCAGAAATGGAAGGGAATGCTCTTATTAGATCTGTTATAAAAACATGTTTTAACATTCTTGTTTTTCAGTGTTTTTGAAACAGTTGGCCAATATACAAAAACCGACGTCTGGCGTATACATAGTACTGCGAGGTCTGGCGCGATGCTTAATAATAACGCCAATTTTGCAGGTCCCTATTCCTATCCATAACTTCCAAAAAAATAATTTTAACTTTTTTTTTTGTAGTTTTTACCCTTCTTGGCACTGCGCCTGGGGTCTAGGTTCGAGTCATGGACATGAAATGAGAGTTTATTTTAATAATGTCAGATTAATCCTTATCACCACACAGGTACTAGCACTTTCCCTCTAAATGACGGAAATGAATAAGCCGAATTTTCCTGTTGAAATAATTATTATATGTTTCTAAAGTAGCATAGCGTAATATGCTGATTGTTATACGAAACGCGCGCGCGCGTGTGTAGCTGTATTTTGATTATTCAAGTGCGTATCCGGCTGAGTTCCGCCTTATTCTCTCGCAGCGGCGAGTGGGAAGCACAAGTGCACTGCAGATGGAAACGCTGGGTTGGGCACGCTCGGTGGCGCCTCGGACGGAGATGCTCGCTCGCTTCGTTTCGCTCGGCGCGGCTGACGTAATCACAGTCGCTGTTCTGGAGCGTGTGTGTGTGTGTGTGTGTGTGTTTGCGTAATTGTGGGCGGCGAAGGGCGGAAGACATCGTGGATGAATGTCCTGTGGTTGGCGGTTGCCTAGCTACGGAGACACCGCGCGCATGGCTTCTGGTTAAGGCTGTTCCAAGAGGTTAATTTTTTTAAAAGGGCTTACTAACGTCCCCTCGGTGTTACGCCTGAAGGCTTATCAGAGGACGGCTCACGAACTATCCTATGACCTAACTTAAACTAAGACCAATGCCTTACCTGGGAATCGAACCCAGAACCTCTCGCACCCCAGACCGGTGGCGCACCCACTGACTGCGCCACGGAAGGTCGGCTTAAAATTATGTTATGGGCTGTTCACTGTAAACTGAGCACTTTAACCCTGCTTAAGATCTGCTTGTATGCACGTTGTGTATTCTTCCGCCATATATGTATACAATAAAAATTAATATTACCATAGCCCTCGTCACTTTATTCATGCGTCGGGCAAGTGAAACTGTAAAATTATTGGAAAAGTAAATATATGACACTTTTTATTCGACGTTATTATATGGAACTATTTTCCCTCCATAGTTACGAACTTAACCTAGGCGCATGTCATTCAGTGCGCCCATTAAAATACATTGCACGTAGGAGTGACTTTTTTTTAAGGTAGATTTCAAAAGTGCTCACTTTATCGCGAACAGCCTTTATACATTTTTAGCATACCACACCCCTTTACGCTGTGATATGAAATAATAGTGTGAAAAAAATATGTCAGAGAAGGAAAGTGACTTGTTAAAAAGAGTGAAACAAGTTTCACATTTCTATCTTTTTTCGTTTATATCTCAAAATAGGGCAAAATTATTACTATAGGTTACAGCACAAATAATTATTCCCGTTATTTGCATGCCGTGAAGAATATCTCTTGGCAATTTGTTATGCGGTTCGTCCGTATTTCAACTTTTAACTATCGAGGTAAAATTTTATGGTCAAAATAAAAGTTAAAAACATTATCGCAGGTAAACCAAATTTCGGATTTCATAGAAATTACCAGTATGTTACTCTTGCGAGTTGAAATAAATACTTTAGCTTGAAACAAACCTCTGTGCCATAATAATCTTTTGAAACGTGCGGGAATCAATATTTTAAGTTGGAAGTGTCGCAGTTACGCTAAAAACCATTACGGATGTAATTTTCCCAAATAATTGGGTATTTTTTATCAGGTTGTCATTGATATGTCACGAAGCCACTGTTCAAAAATTTAGAAAAAATAAATAAATTTGACCACTGGAAAGTCTATGGTGGTCGCCTATCTGGTACTGTTTTCGCCTTTAAGGAAAATAAGTGCGGGAGTGATAAGTGCTACTCTTACACGCGCATCAAGTGCGTCATCGACGCTGTGTGCAAGGCTCTGAGCTGGGGTGCAGTGTTCTCGTCGTGCTGTGTTTATCTATGGGACTTAGCGGCGACCCTATCGTCTTACTGATGGGAGATCTGTAACACAAGTTCAATACAGGTTCCTGACGTAGTTTTGCTCGTATCCGGGTAATATGTTTTCCCTGATTTTCGCATGTGGGAATCGTGCTGGACGATGCAGCTTGCCGGTGTGTTTTCTCGGGGTACTTCCGTTTCCCCCGCCCTTGCATTCCAGCGCCGCTCCATTCTAGGGTTCCATTTCTGTCATGCTCGGGGATGACGATCACCTACGGGTCCCAGCTGGAAAGACCGTCTCTCGGAGGGTGTTGCCTTGTCCTGGGTGCACTCCCCACACGTCATTATTATTACGATACAGCAGTACGATAAAGCCATTTTTAATGATGTTGGAGGGCTCCATCATAATATCTATAGTACGATTTCGTGTTCGTCTGTTGTATGTATTCATTTCGTAGGCACGCACTATGCATTTTTTCATAAATTTGCCTTAGCATTGTACATACACACTTACTAATGGTAAAATTTTACCCCAAGAATCCTTGGTATCTTTGCCACAATTGTTCAGAAAATATTCAAATACATTGTGGAATTCGCAACATTGCACTCTGATACGACGTGGTAAAATTTCCGTTCTGTCAATTTGCAAAAACCATGCAGTCTAAAAATATTTCATCTGAGGATAAGGGTAGTCACAGACAATGCCTAAAAGTTTAACAATATATGGCTACAATATAAAATAACATATTTTTCCTTGGCCAACGCCCTTAAGATGCTTTATCACTCCTTATACATAAGTTCCTTGTTTTAGTGTTCAGGATTATTATTGAAAACGTTTCTTTCTAGAAGCATTACATTTCATGTTTCTGTGAAAATCTCTGTGCCTGATTGTTAATACGTGTTCCCTGATTATCATTTAAAGGTGAGACTGAATTAATATATAACATTTTGCATTAAACTAATGGTTGCATTAATATGCATTAGTAGTTCATATATTATGTCTGTANGAATTAATATATAACATTTTGCATTAAACTAATGGTTGCATTAATATGCATTAGTAGTTCATATATTATGTCTGTAATGATGGATAAAGTAATTAGCTAAGCTTCTATTGTCACATTTGTCAATAAATCCTCCTAAATTTGAATCGGGAATAAATAAATATAAATAAAATATGGCGGGTGATACGGGCTCTAAGGGTAATCAGTCCACACCATCTTGGATTTGAAGAATTTTGCATAAATTTGCATTGAAGATTTTGTATTGTTCTATGCGGTGGTGGCCACACCATGGCTAACGGAGTGAGGGCGATTGAAGGCGGTAACGGCCTGTCTGTGCACAGACAACCAGTTACAGCGAGGTTATGTGCAGTCTCCAGAGACCGTATATATTCTTCGCCTTGCGGTGAAGACCCGCGAACCGAATTGCACTCCCCAAGCTGAGGCTCGATGTGGCAAGTCGGGCTGATCTCGGGGTGGCGGAGCTCCAATGAAAGGATTGTCTGGCGTCCCGGAGGGGCTGGGCTGTCCCGGGTGAAAACTCAGTGTGCATGTCTGAAAATTGTGGGTGCCCAGGGGATCAGTGTGAAAGCCCCGGCTTAGGCCGTTCTGATCACGGGTCGGACTCTGGGTGGCATTGGTTGACCCTTTCTGCTTGGAAGGAGACCTGGAGGTGTGTGTTTGCCTGGAGGGCTGGGCCTGGAGTGCCGGAAAAAGTCGGCAGCAGCTGCCGTGGAACGCAAGCGCGCTGACCTGCCACAGGTTCTGGTTTCGAAGGGTTGATGCTCACTAACGAAAGGTCGACGGTCTGGTACGCCTAGTAAGAGGACCCGTTCACAAAGCGGGTTTTGTAGAGTGAGGATAGCACTCGGCCCCATCAAGGTGGCACGTACAGATTCAACTCTGTATAGTGCTGTTGATAGGTGAGGTGGAACTGCCCTCGGGTGGAGAACATCCACCCACTGCGATTGGAAAAGGCGTGATCTCTTTCTATTGACAGCATTCAACTGCTGTAAATTAAAGAGCTCTGACCAAGCTCAAAAGACTGGGAAAACTAGGCTGGTGAAGAGTGCACGCACATAGAAGGACTGATGTGACAAACAACTACTATGTGGCCTTTGGGAAGCCTGAATGTAAGAACAAGACCCGATGTGCACTCTTCTATTATATATAGCTCAGAAAGTTCTCTCCCTATACTTTATTGATCAGGCACGGGAGGAGACGATCTGGTCACAAAACCGCTGCTTAGCAAAGCAGACAACATGTTCTTTACGGGACGACAGGACACAGAGCATTGTTTTTGTACATTTTCTGAAGTTGGTATTGCTCGACTGCTATGGCTAGTTTTACTGCTGTAAACCCCCGCAAGAAAAAAAATCACTGACCTCTTCTCAGCAGTTACTATAGTCCATTCATGGTTACTTACAACTTTTCTGAAACCGTGCTAAAGTTATACTTCCAGGATGTTACTCCGCCTCATGCAAACAAAGCTTAACCGAGTCTATAATTTACATCAAAAGGACAGCACACCGCATAAGAACTATGTCTTACTAGGTATTACCATCACACACATCCTCCTGTTTTTATTCTTGTTATTAGTAATAACTATTTTTTTATAATAAAATACAAGTAAAAGTTCAATTTATTCAAAAATAAGGTAATTTTAAGTTAACACAATTAATAAACCCTTGTGATACACGACACGTCTAGGAAACAACCAAGTACAAACACAATCTATTTTAGAAGGCATATCGAAATTTTTATATTGGCGCAGCATAAATAATACCTCCCCAAAAATCTAAAATTGTCATGTTTCACATTGACTGCACTTATCTTCTGATTTTTTTTTTGTGCGGGTAGTGATATAGTCTATTCACGGTAGCTTCACATTTTTCAAATCAAATCTTTGAAAAAGATTCTATATACAGTTAAACCATGCTGGGTTGTTTCCGAAATAAATCATTTCACAATCGTTTCGTACTGTCATGAACACTAAAGTAGCACCTATTTTTTGGTTAAATGATTTTTTCACTTACATTTTGTCTGTAAATTATAATACTTATAACATTGGCAACATTAATTCCAGCAGCGAGAAAACGCGTTGGTAATGGTTGGCAATAAATAGTTAATTGGATTGTAAAACTGTATTAAATACAATTTTTGTTATTCATAAAAAAATATTTATTTTTGTATTGCCTTTCCAGCGTACAAACACGATGCGTGGGTTTTCCTTTATTTTGTTTTCTAGGCTTGCGTATGTTACGGTTCATGTGGCGGAAGAATATGTATTGGGTAGCCCGAAAATTTAACTAGCAGGGCTACAGAGTAGTTAAGTGTACAGAGGTGAAACGCCAGCTTGCACTGCGAACTCTAGGCGCACACGTAAGCTAAACTGCATCACCGGCCAGCAAAGTGTTGAAAAGGCCGTTCGCCAATCAGCGCCTCCTAACCTACTAGTCAGTCGGCAGCCCAGTGAATAGGGAGTCTTTCGCAGAACGTATTGGCCAATCAGACACCAAGGTCCGTTCCCAGAACCTAGGTCAGCCAATCACAGAACGGATTCGCACAAATCAAAGCAACCACCAGGCCATTTCGCCTCCGTGTACTTCTCTGCTCTGTGGCAGGACTTCAGAAAAGTTGGAAGTAATAGTGAATAGACTAACGCCTACTCGCAGTATCTTCACACGTTTTTGATCAAACCTTTGAAAAAATGACCTCACGTATGGCGTGTTTGGCTGTTTCCAAAATATGTCGCGGCATCACAAGCGTTTTACACTTCCGTTAAAACAAAAATATTACTTATTTTTATTTATAAATTGTATTATACCTATAATTAATATGAATAAAACACAGATAAGAGGTATGTTGGTAATTCCTAGTTAGAAATAGTTCTCATGCAAAAATGTTATTAAGCTGAGTATGCACAAATACGGTGCGTTGTCCCTCTGGCGTAATTTTCTACATGAGGCGGAGGAATATCATGAAAGTAGAACTTAAGAAGGGCTTCAGAAAAATTGGAAGTAACACAGAAAGTCCTGTAGCAGCGTAGACTAAAGATGAGGTAGACTGCTTATTCGTCTTATGTGCATGTACCCAACATTGACCTACCCCAAAGGAACACAACTGTCAAAGTCACATGGTCAACAGTGTTGAACGTGTTTTTCTTAATTTTAAAGGCCAAGCACTATTATATAAATAAAATACTTTTTTTTTTTTACCAATTTGAATTTAATCAAATTTCATGATAAATTTGTTAGAGGAAGTGTACAAACATCTCAAAGCACTTGTGTTTATACACCAACAGCGTTCTAACCTCAAATCAAATCCTTGCCGGTTTTTGCTAGTCGTGTTGGCAGAAAAAGCAGTTCAATGTCGGGACACGTAGACAGGTTTTTGCGCAGCTAGCGAGATCGGTCTGCCTCATCTTTTAGTCTGTGTGGTCTATACCGTTAAGTTGTAGTCGAGAACACAGAATTTCTAAATGGCGGCGAGATCAGTTTTCCCTCGATGAACAACGCTGACGGTAGTCGAGAGTCGTAAACGCAGGGCGGCGCTCGTCGTCTTGTTTTTGTCGGCG
>NQII01009018.1:10061-58485 GCA_002778355.1 Clitarchus hookeri | reverse complement strand
GTGGCGTTGACCGCAAGTGTTACACCGGTGCATGTACAGTCCTGTACCGTGGCACAACGGAGCACTGCACCGCTCGAGCTGTTCTATTCTCTCCTCGTCTCCCGTCCGTAGGTCAGCTATACTCCGGGTCCTTCTTCTCCTAACGGTATCTNGTGTCCTAAGAACTCTACCTCGGTTTTCCCGAACTGACACTTCTCCAGTCGGCATGTCAGTCCATGTAGCTCAAAAATGTTCCAGCACCTTTTGCAAGTGGACTCGGTGTTCCTCCCAGGTGCGGGAATATATGATTACGCCATCCAGGTACGCTAGGCAAAATTGGCCGTGATAGCCTGTCAGCACTACCGCTGACATTAAGAGCTGGAAAGTTGCAGGTGCGTTTTTCAATCCGAAGGGCATTACTCGAAACTGCAGCGTTGTGCCTTCCGGGGTAGTAAATGCCGTATATTTCCGGGACCCTGGGTATACGGGGATTTGCCAATATCCACTGTGCATGTCTAGTGTAGAGAATATGCATGCGTCCCCTACATCGCAGAGCATGTTGGTTATGTTTATCGTTGGAGGAGCTATTCGATGTGTGACATCGTTCAAGGCCTGGTAGTTCACACAAAAACGGAGCTCACCATCTTTCTTCGACACCATTACCACTCTGGCGTTATATGGTGAGTCAGTCGGTTCCACTATCCCTTGCTCCTTCATTTTGGCAACCTGGTTTAATATCATCCGCCTGCGGTAATCTGACGGCTTGCCTGGGTGGCAGTATATGGGGTGCGAATCTTTCACCCATATTTCGTGTTGGATGGCCGTCGTCTGTTTCAATCTGTCGGTGTGCTCAAACACGGTTACGTGGGTGTTAAGTACCCGCAGTAGTGTCCTGAGCTGGTCAAATCCGAGTTGGTGGTTCACCTCCTCACTACAGATTTCCTGGGGTCTCTGTGCGTGTACCGGGGCTTCCCAGTTTACGGCCACCCTATCCTGCTTCCCCAAATATAATCGCTTTTGTCCGCAGTCGATTATACACCCTTGGCTGTGCTGCCAAGGCTGCGCTAGGATAACTTTTTCCACTAAATGTGGAGCGCAAAAGAAGTCAACTTCCATTGTTTCCCCACCCGTGGAAACTGGTAACGTAATCTTCCCCTCGATTGTTAGGTGTGCCCCATCCTGGGCCATTTGTATTAGCTGGGGGGGTTTCTCCATTCCCCTTCTCTGTCCCGGTGATAGTAGTTAGCTATCTATGACATTTCCGGCTGCGGCCGTGTCCAGAATCGCCTTAATATTGTGGGTATTGAGCCGTACTTCGATCCTAGGTGCTTGTGATCCCGGTCGTGGATCGCTTAATGTCAGGATTTGTTTCACCCTTTCCTTTATGCCGGGGGTGGTGGGCGGCTCCAGGTCCCGGCACGCGCGTTTCCCGGATTACCTTTCCCTGTCTTGAGGGCGGAGCCTTCGACAGCTTTTTCCTTTTCGGCGGTGATGCGGGCTTTTACAGTAGGGCAATCGCGGTTCAAATGCCTCCCTGGGCAGTACCAGCACTGGGGTAAGCGTTCCCCTTCGCTTCTTGCTGGTTTGCTATTCTGGGTCTCCGGCCCCATGCAGGTACCCGGGAGGGCGGGCGTCTCGCGTGTCTCACCGGTTGCCCTTTTCTGTTCCAGGTAATCGAATTCTGCGTCATTCGCTCGTTGTATTAGTTCTTCCATTAGAATGGCACGCGGGTACCGAAGCGCGCTTCGTATGGCGGGTATTATTAACTTCGTAATAACATGCACTCCCTCGGCTTCTGAGCCCTCAGGGGCGATACGCGAGTACATTTGGGCCTTTCTCCTGATAAAAATCTCCGTCTCTTCCCCGTTTTTCTGTTTCTCCGTGTAAAATTCCGTCCGTAACGTGGTGAGGACTTCTTCCCCCGCGAATTTCTGGTTCAATCGGGTCGTAAATTGCTCCCAGTTCGTCACGAATTCGCCGTATTTGTTCCACCATGTCCGGGCGGTTCCCTTTAACTGCTCTCGCGTTTTTGCTATCCACCGTTTACTCGGAATGCCACCGGCCCGGAACTCTTGTTCGCACGTGGTTATAAATAGTTCGGGGTTCTCATGCGGTCTACCTGAGAACTCTGGTAATATTACTTCCTCGGTCATCTTTTGTTCGCTTTTTACCTTGTCCCCCGGGGTTCGGTCTGGATTAGAAGGGGGTTCCCATTCCGCCCGTCTTTGGCACACTTCGCAATTATACCTCATACCTCTCGTGTTATGGGCCTCTTCGGGCCACCCTAAGCACCTGTTGTGGAAGGTTAGTTCGCAAGTCGCGCAATGCGTTCGGCGTGTCTTGCGTCCCGGGCAAGTAGGGTGGTCGCATCGTGTCTGTCGTTCGTGGCAATTAAGGCAAAGATACTCTGTTCCCTGCGTCGGCTGGAAAGTGTCTGGCCAGCCAATGCACTGGTTACAGTAGCGTTGACCGCAAGTGTTACACCGGTGCATGTACAGTCCTGTACCGTGGCACAACGGAGCACTGCACCGCTCCAGCTGTTCTATTCTCTCCTCGTCTCCCGTCCGTAGGTCAGCTATACTCCGGGTCCTTCTTCTCCTAACGGTATCCCTTATCTGTCGGCCTGTACCACGCGATTCGCATTCTCCGGGAATATTAAGCGTCTCAGGGCTTTGAATCTCGGACGTAGCTGACATCACGAATGATTCTGTAGGGGCTTAAACCCTCAATTCGTCTAGCGGTAGTTTTATGTAAGATGGGCGCCACGGGTTTTATTAAGGCTACCCGAAGCCTGTGGTTCAGCCTGGCTAGTTAGGTAGGGGGCGAGCGACTCCTCCTCTCGGGTGTTAACCTGGTTCTTGTCTGACTGTATACACAGCATTAACTCGCCTACACGTTGGGCGCCAAATTGACTCGACACTTCTCTCACCTATGACTTACAGGCTGCATGCGGGGTCAACACAAAGTCGTACTCGGGTTTAATTTACGCACACTTACGTTTATTTGGTAAACACAGGTCACTGTTACACATACGAGACCTATCCCCTTTTCCTATCTGTCTGAACTGCTGGGTTAATTCTAACGCGTTCTACAGACGTTCTGGCGAAAGGCTTGTGTTGGGGGGGAAGGTTCTTGGCGGGTTGCTGTGTTTACCTCTGTGTTGGCTGTGGTGCGTTGTCCTCTCTCTCTCTCTCTCTCTCTCTCTGGCTCTCTCGGGTTGGTGTCCTGGTGTATCTCTTCGGCTTCTGGCGGGAAGTCCGGGCTCGTATCCCGGGATGTGTAGTCTCTCGCTCTCTGGTTCCACCTCCACTCGCGTCCCGTCACTCTCCCGATCATAACTCGTACATCACTGCCTGGTACTCGCTTTGTCTTCCCTATATATAGTTTTCTCGTGGTACTTCCCCTGAAGCCCGGTGGTTTCCCTAATTCTGCGGGGGAGATGAGGAAGAGGGGGTGGGCGCGTGCTGTGCTTCCCCGGCTCGGGGGGGTTCCTTTGCTCGTTACTGTCCTCGGGGTGAGAGGTGGTGGGTGTGGCATCCTCGGGGAATCCTAGGGTCATTATCTCAGGTTGCTCCCCTGTACAGGTATCTAGCATCGTGACTAATCTAAGTATGAGCGATTCGCGTCATATATATATATACATATATAATTGACTCAAATAAATAAGTAGATTAACTAAAAAAAGGAAAATAAAAAACATAAATTAATATATTATTCATATAAATTGTCTTGTAAATTATAAGTGTTTGTAATCCTAAAAGGACACAATGGACTGGAAAATTAAAATTTAATGTGATTTTTTATTTCACAAATCCATTTATATGTAGTATGCTTTGTACCAATTTGTGAAAGAATTTTCAGTTAAACCATAATTATGTTTATAAAAGGAATGCTAATTAAAATGAATGAACATCCCTAACCTAAGAGGTGAACATGATCTCGCATGACTGCAATATGTACATGTATGGGCCTAATTCCATCCCTGCAAGGTGCAATAAAAAAAAGGTAAATATGTGAATAAAGTGGTGTAAGGCAAGCTTTCATGAGAAAATGTTTTGTGCACATACGTATAAACATTCTGTTGTCCTTCCTGTATCGCAAATACCATTAAAATCAAGTGTTTCACATTTGCGTGAAATAAAGAAATATAAATAAATTATATGGATGTGTGTTGACATTGTTACTGTGTGTGTAATATAAGTTATTTTAAACATGTAATGATTATCAATAAAGCCACGCTTAAAAATTTGAAACTATAGTATTTTACTGTAACTACGAAATTCGGTAAAAATTATTGAAAGAAAAATGCGAATCATATGTGTTATTTAAGAGACAAATCGCTTTAGCTAAAACATAAAAATCCATCAATAATAAGCTTTTGCATATTATGCATTAAAACGGTACAAATACTACAAAAATGCATTAAAAATACACTTGGCTTTAAACCGACAAGTATAGTTTAATATGTATCTTTCATCAATCCAGGTGGCATCACAGCTCGAGAGTCAAAACCACCAGACATAATATGCGTGTATGCTTCAGCATTTGATAACTAATTCAACAAAATACACATCGCGGTAGCACAAAGTTGTATACACTGAGGGAAAAACACACACCTTTGGAGCAGTAATGGTGTTTGAACACCAACATGTACACTATCACTGACCAGTTGTGGCAATTAGCCTTGTGAAAACATGTTGCGGTATGGACATTTGGTCACCTGTGTTGGCTTGATGATTGTAAATGTCCTTCTCTGGCCTGGCATGTACAGTCCAAAGAAGAGAGTCGTCTTTCACATATTTAGTCTTTATATGCATGGTGGATCTACCTACTTGTATTTTCCATTCGTCATGAATAGGGACAGGAAAATTCACACTTTTAAAATCATTTTGGCAAGACTACATTCTACTATGTATTTTAGAGACTCAGATTAGTATTCATTGACTGCTGCTCCAGTGTCTAGCCATATTTGCATCATTTCAAGTGGCACAAGATTAAATGTTTGATTCTTTGCATGTCTGTGATTGGTTCTGAGTTCACTAGACCGTAATATAAATTGTGGTACAATCGCAAATATAACATATAAATACATGTTTTTGATGTATAACTTTTCCTAAAATCAATTCACGAAATTTTCCAGTCCCTAGTCATGAATTGTCTGAACAGTTTTACTTTCAGGCTACTGTGAAAATGTACAGCCAAAGTCGGTGAAATAATTGTGTGTGTCATACTTCTCTGCATGAGGGTGAAAAATATAGTTAACAAATTCAGGACTCTCACCAGTGTAAAGTATCCTTGGTAACTACATGTCCTTTAGAAGGTATGCTCGCTGTGCCCTTCATGATATATCTAAGTTGCCTTTTTCTTTGGTGTGATGGCCCACACATACTTGGAAAAATCGCCGTTGACGGTACAAATGTAAGGTATCTTATATTCGTACGAGAAAACACTTGAATTTTGCACAGTTCAGTTCGGATAGTTTCGCCTGTCCTCATAATGGCATTCTTCCTGCATAGATCTTGCTGCCTGACCTACCAGTGAAATTCACCCGAAAATACATATTATTCCATCACACGTTGTATCACGCCTCAGTTATTTCTTCGATGATTGTAATTATCTTACTTGTGTGCAATTTGTTTCCTGATTCTTGCGAAGCGATCAACAGCCACTATCGATCATTAAAAATCGTTCAGATTGTCCCAAAAGATGTTAGCCATCTTGCATTAGCTGTCGGATTTTTCAGCAATCTTTTTGCAACAGCTTCACCCAGTCGAGTAAACTAACAGACGATAGTTTGATATCTCGCACTAATTTTTTCCTTAAATCAAGGCCTTGCTTTGTTTCAGTAAAAGTTAATGCTGGAATCACGAAGCTTCATCAAGCATGGCATGATAAGTGCTACACGGCTGGAAAAATCGAGCAGATAATCAAATATAAGAAAGTCACTTCTGGCGTCAGCACGACGAATCTAGTTGCACGGCCAGCAGTTTTGGATTAGAAACGATTTAAATTTTTGTCATGTCGTGTAGCATGACAAACAAGGTTTACAATATTGTAAGACGAAATAACGCTATAATTTTAACCTAGAGTGGAAAATTTGCGTATTTAATAGAAATATGAGTCCCTTACAGGAATAAACTCATTGTATAAATATTCAAAACTTGAAGTGCTTTCCCGCTATAATTGTTTTCTTTATCACTATTGTGTTCCGAAATTCTCTTCTGCCTACCAGATATAAAACGAGATTATTTATAAGCAACTTCTTAATGTTGCCAAAAAATCTTAACTTTATATAAATGTCGTGCTGTATCTTCAAGCTGTCAAATTGACTAGATTTTTGTTGTGTTTATTGCAGTTTTCTTAGTGTTGTATTATGCTCGTCAAAGTTATTTTACTCCATCATAATGAGTGTTGATATTCTAAAGCAAAAGGATACTTGCGCAAATCTATGATAGTGTAATATCTGGAGCTCCGAAGAAACAAACGTTTGTAAAAGCCATATTTTTCCTGGTCTTTTAGCAAAAAGCAGCACATCACCTATCGAATTGCTATTTTTCCAGGGACCATTTATAATCAACATAGTGTAATATTTTCGGCAGCGTAAGAAGCTGTGAAATGCATTAGTAGTAATAAGTATTATTAAAAAGCGAGCACAGTAATACATTTTTAGGAATTTTCAAAAAATATAAAGACATCAGACCTATTTGAAAATGTTATACAAATATGAAGTACCAAAGAATGTATTAATTGGTCAAAAACTCAGTAATAAAAATTTGACATTTACAAAAAAAATTTAAATACTTAAGAATATAAAAAAACCATAAAAAGTAATACATGTTTAGATAAAAACCAAAATAGATAAGTATATAAGAGTGCATATAGTGTTATAAGTCTAATTAGTGCAAATAAAATTATTTAATTGAAAAATTACTAACGAAAGTTTAGTAGCAATTTCTAGACCAAAGATTATTTTATATCACACATTTGTTACTCTTACTTATTGTTATTAATACTTTATAACATAAATAATAAAAAATTTCACTAACCATTTTTAAATGTTAATTTTTAATCAATTTGGCACGTTTATTAGTCAAAATAAGAGTATATGTATATATTATTAAAACTTCCTTCAGAAAACGTATTTATGTTATGTTCAGAAACTAGTACAAGAATTTATATTTTACGTTATATATCATACATAATTCATTTATTAATTTGAATTCATAAGAATCAATTGTGTAATATTTTACTTGTAAACCATTGCATTTTGTCTTATCTAATTTAACAAAAAAAAAAAAAAAAAAAGTATATGTAATAACATAAGACATTTTAGTTTGTAGGTTACAGAATTCTACTACCACTGTGCATGTTAGTATAAGTGTTTGGTGTAGTACAAAGTGCTAATGGATTGTGCCGAATACACTAATGGACTGCAGAGACAATGTTGTTGAGTGTAAGTGAGTGCGCACAAACACCTTTCAGCCAGCGAGGGACCTATTGAAACGTAGTAAAAATGCCACTGCACGGTGTTTATTAATTTTATGGAAGTTCCATTTAGTAATTAAACAATAGTGCATGTTTTGAAATCTTCCAATCAGTATTCTACCCTCGTGACGTCACGTTCCCTTTCAGTATGTAACATAATCCTACCACACCACTATTTTTATCAGTGTTGAAACATGTATTTATTTTCAGCAAGTGTATTTTCTGTAAAAAACATTAATAATTGTAACGGGGAGTGCAATTGATTTTAACAATTAAAATTCTGTTAATTTTAAATTAATATTTTCCGCTATAATGACCAATGTTATACGTTGAATAGTTGTTTCATTCCCAACAAGGATTAATGTATCTAAAGATCCACAAGTCGTAGTTCTTAGGGACTCACAAACTTGAGAAAGCCTGACGCGTTCGCGAACCGCCCGCGGGGCGTCTGTCGCGCTCGCGTGGAAGACAATTGGCACACCCAGCGGAATTGAAGATCAAGACTTGCAAAGCCACTGCATACACTTAACACAGCGTTTGTTCGGCCCACTTTACCCGAGGACTGAACGAAAGCAATACGCAGTTCCTTATACCTAACTTATCCGTCTAGTATAACTCCTTTCAAAAAATTTCCTACCGTAGCGAAGAGGAATTTACCCCGATCCATATTTCTATTGCCAGACGATGATACGCGAAAATTCAAAACTATCTTCCGCCAACCCTACGTATTCTATGGCGAGATGTGAGCATCTCGCTAGTGAACCTTGGGGGAGATGCTATGATGTGATCAGGCCTTAGCTTAACGGCCTGCCTGATCACACCTTCAAACTTTAAACCAGAGCACGACCGTGATTGCAACAGCACCTTGTGAAAGACAGTTGCAGAAATCTTCTCCACCGGCCAGTAAACTAGAACGAAATATATTAAACAACGCGCCCGATATAGGCTAGCGTAATACTGGGAGCGGCGTTTTTTGTCGTCGACCCAATCGGAGAGAAGACCACTGAAGATTGGTGTGTTCGGCCGTCGCGAACCTCCTCCTAGTATTAGCCTCCGGCAACATGAACAAGAGGGGGACTTTCCAATTAGTCCGTTATAGTAATGGTGTGAGGTTATAGATTTCATATAATTAATTAGCATCTAGGTATACAATTTAAAGCTCCCCCTAACCAATAGTCACGTAAATAGTAATTGTAAAATCCTTATGTTCAATAAACCTCCTCTAATACTACTGTGCTCATTCTTATCATGACTCATTATTTCAGTTTCGCCCATAGACACTTTCACGTATGAATGGCCTATAAAAGCTCATTCGTAACACTGTGTTTCTGTATTCTCAGCCGCACCACTAAATTCATTACCTTCTAGTACAATGTCTTTTTTAATTATGTGTTATACCTGGAGAGCCTTTGAGGCCTTATTCCTGCAGGCGAGTCGTGGCTCAGATTTGCTCTACATCTACCACTTTTTTTAACGTAATGTGTTTGGGCTTGTTCGTGTGTGCTATAGGGTAGCATTACCTGTCCATTTAGCAATCGAAATTCATTTTTGGTCGCCCTTCAAAATTTGGTTATGGAATAACTTGCATTCGTGTGACGGTTGTGGGTCCCTACAATATTTTTAGTCTAGTAACGTTTTGTGTTTTTAATATCTTTGTTATTTCACCGTAGTTAGTCTGTTACCGGAGTTGTGTTCGGTGCGATGGTTGAAAGGGGCCGTACCAGCTGTCACGTGTTTTGAATGTTCCTTAAGGGTGTTGATAACCCGTCTGCACAGGTTTCTATTTTAATATAATTTTTAATACTCACGTGAATCTAGATCACTTGTAACATTTGTAATGATTAGCGAAATAGCGAAATGAACCACCACGTATCGCGATTCAATGGCGACTGAACGACCATAGCTTTATTACTAATGACTTAGAGAAAACAACAGGATGACATAGATAAATGAATAGGTGGCGCTAGTTGTTACACTTTTGATAGAAATCATAACACCTCCACTTATCAAAGTATTACACATTTTCAATTCCCAAAATTTTTATAAATCTTTAATGTTTTACTGAAAATAAACTCTTGAATAGCATATCCGCTGGCATATCAGCTGTTGGCAAATATTGAATATGCAGATATTTATCCGATATATTTTTCTGCATAAGTGGTATCTTACATCAATGCGCTTGGTTTTATTGTGAAAAATTGGATTTGCCGACAACTTCTGTGCACTCTGTTTAGCATTACATGAAGTAATTGTATGCATTTTTTCTGTAATATCATATTGCAAGTTTCTAAGATATATTGCCTCTTTACAAGCTTCTGAAATAGATATATATATTCAGCTTCTGTGCTAGATAATGCTGTTGACTTCTGTTTTTTACATTCCTAAGAGAAGACACAACCTGATAACATAAAACAAAATCCTGTATACGACTTTCTGTCCAAAGTATCATTAGCCCAGTCGGCATCAACAAAACCTTTAACATCACAATTCTTACTATATTTTAAACAAAAGTTATTGTTTGTTTTAAATATTTAAGTATCCTCTTTTGATATTACCAATGCTCTTCACCACGACAATTATTGAACTGACTCAAATATCCTACTGCATAATCAATATCCGGTCTTGTAAGGACTGCCAGATACATCAAACTACCTATAAGTTGTTGATATGAATTATGGTTTTGAGCATTTTCTCATTTTAGTAACATTCAAGTTAGCCTCCATACGAGTCTTAACAGTTTTACAATCAATCATATCAAACTTGTGCAGAAGTTGATCGATATAATTTTCTTGGCTTAAAGTAATTATATTATTACTCTTATTAATTTTAACATCCATACCTAGACAACGCTTTACGTGTCCTAAATATTTTATTTTAAACTGACAATTCAATTTCTCTTTTAACTGTAACATTAATTTTTTTATCGTTCATAAAAACAAAGAAATCATTGACATAAAGTGTGACCATTGTCTTACAACCATTTACAACTTTGCTTTATAAGCATGGTTCCAGTTTAGATTTCTTATAACCATATAGAATCAAACAATTGTAAACTTTCTCATGCCATGCTCTGGAGGATTGTTTGAGGCCATATATAGCATTTTTCAATATAAGGACTTTGTTTTTATCGTTATATGAGTAAAACAAACCGTCTGTTTTTTCATATATATAGTCTCATTCAATTCTCCATTCAGAAAGGCTGTTTTCACATCTAAATGTATTATATAAAAAATCAACAATACAGATGTTGCAAATAACAAACGCATTGTGGTGTGCCTCACAACAGGGGAAAAGTTTCTTCATAGTCCTAACCATACTTTTGACTATAGCCTTTGGCTACTAATCTAGCATGGTAACGAATCTGGTTTCCACTGTCCCACTTTTTCTTTAATACCCACTGGCACTTTACCACTGTTTTACCGTATTCAGGTTCCACAAGCTCCCAAGCATTGTTATCCTCAAAACACTGCAGCTCCTCTTGTAAATCTTGCGACCAACACTCCTTATCTGGACCCTGTAGTGATTCTTCCACCGACAACTCATCAATATGTAATCTTTCACTTTCTGTACACATATTTGAGAAACCATATCTATCTGGTTTTTGTCTTTGTCTGGTAGGCAACGTGCGTGGTTGTATCATTTAATCAACTTCAGTGGAACTGTCCAAGTCTGCAGTATCACCCTGCACATAGGTTTCATCATTATTAAATCCTGAAGTAGTTATAAACGAGTCATCATATTGATTGTTGTCCCCCACTGAATCTGCATTAACTTCGCCAATATCAGTATCAACATTCTTCTTCTCTACAGTCAGCTTCTCTGTATTCAAATTTTTTTCCATAATAATGACATCTCTGCTGGTTGACACTATCTGAGTTTTAGGGTTGTAAACTCTGTACCCCTTTACTTCCTCTGAATAACCTACTAAGATGCACTTCTCAGACTTCTTGTCCCACTTCGCCCGTTTTACTTTGGAGACATGCACCATGACAGTACTACCAAATATCTTCAAATGACTAATATAAGGCTTGCTGTTAATACATAATTCGTACGGAGTTTTATTATTTAATCCAGCTGCTACCGTTCTATTTTTCAAACAAACAGCAGTATTACTTGCTTCTGCCCAAAATTTCTTCGGTAGATCAGTTTCAAACAAAAGGCATCTCGCTCTTTCTATTAAAGTTCTATCCATGCGTTCGCATAAACCATTTTGTTCAGGCGTGTAAGGAATTGTTTTTTTGATGTATTATACCCATTTTTTTCAGGTAATCATCCAATTCCTTATAACAGATTTCACGTCCGTTATCACTCCGTAAAATCTTTATCTCTTTTCCCAGAACATTTTCAACTTTAGCTTTGTATGATTTAAAGCATTCAAAAGTTTTACTCTACTTTTCAAAAAATAAATATGTGTCACTCTGCTGTAATANGAAAATACCTTGACCCTCCTAGAGAAGCATTCTCCATAGGTCCGCAAAGATCTGTATGTACTGTATTCAATAATTCAGTACTTCTGTCACTCTCATGAGAGAACGGCAAGCGACTTTGCTTCCCCTCACATGTGACACAAGACATATTGCCTATATCTGTATTCTTATCCAATTGCAATCCTTCCACAGCATCCTACATCTTGTTAAGATAGTTGCTATTAATATGTCCCAGTCTCCTATGCCAGGTTTCGCCGGATTCCATCACAGCTGCTAACAAACACATGGGCATGTTTAGTTTGTAAACTCCATTTACTAATGAGGCTGTAGCAAATGTTTCGCCTTTTCTATTGTAAATGATACAACTGTCACTCGTGAAGGACACTCCATTGCCATTGCAGATTAATTGACTTACAGATAAGAGATTTGTTGTGATACTTGGAACACACAACACATCTTTGATTGTCACATCAAACTTGCTATCTTCTGTTAAAGTTTTAATCTGCACATCACCGGAACACTCAACAGGCACCTAACTATTGTTAGCTACAATTATTTCTTTAGTGCTCTGTTGGTATGAAACTTTTGTAATCCAATGTTTATTCGTTGTTAGGTGCACACTTGACCCCGAGTCAACATACCAATCTTTTTGCTAAAACTGCAATTTAAAAATACAGCACTGTAGGCACTTGTTTGCTTATGGTCGCTATGCGTGTTATATTGATCTTTATTGGGACATTTATTTTGGAAGTGGCCAGTCTGTTAACATCTAAAACATTTGAGGGTTGATGACTTTGACGTTTATGAGCCATCTTGTTTATGGTCTTTAACCACCGACATTTCTTTTTTGTTATTTTGGTATTTACGAATCCTAGCAAATGCACCATTAGTTTTATTCGTTTCAGTTTCCTCCATGCCCAATGATTAGGTTCTAATGGTGTCCGTTGTTATGGAAATTCCAGAATGTTCTTTGGTCATAATCATAGGCGAAAACTTTTCAGGCAATCCCGCCAACAATAACGACCTGATCCATTCGTCATTTATGTTAAAACCAGTTCCAGCTAATTTTTGTCCATTTTCAACTATTTGAGTCACATAGGCAGTTATTGAGATACGATTTTCAAGCCGAATAGAATTTAAATTTCTCAACAGATTTATTCTTCTGGTAAACCCCGAATCGTCGAATAACTGCTTTAGTTTCGTCCATAGCTCCTTTGTAGAAGTAACGTTTTTTATATGAACCTAAATTGTGAGATCAATGGTAAAGATCAATTTTGTTCTGGTTTTAGCATCATCCGTGACTGCTATTGTTGTATGATTCGGCTCCTGCTTGATGCATCCTAGCATGCCCTCCAAGAACAGGAAATTCTCTGCCACAAATCACCATTCATTATAATTCTCGCATCCTTTCAACTAAGGGACGCTTATCACTATGTTCGAAGCCATTACGCGGTCACACACACACGATACGCACAGTTAATAGTCTCCTTCAGCCAATATAATTATACTCAGTACTTATCATACCGCACAAACTATCACGAGATTATTATTCAATTGTTTACCTGGCCCATAACCTGTAATGATTAGCGAAATGAAACACCGCGTATCGCGATTCAATGGCGACTGAACCACCATAGTTTTATTACTAATAACATAGAAAAAACAATACGATGGCATAGAGATAACAATAGGTGGCGCTAGTTGTTATAGTTTTGATACAAATCATAACATCCATCACAAAAGTGAGGAGGAATATATATAGATATATTAATGTAAATATATATACATACTACATAAAGGTAGGGATGCCCGAGTTATGCGAAAAAATTTCACGACCAGTTGTATTTCACAACACTTTAGCTCAGATCCACTTTCGTGATTATATATTTTCCCCGATACACGCCTTAAGTAAATGCGCTCGAATTACAGACGTACCGTATTGAAGTTACCTAATTAGCATTGGCCAGCCGAGTAGGTAAATGTTTTCTTAAAAGATACGCCTCCAAAAAGGGAAATAAATCTGCTGATACGACCGGAAGATATTTAAATTCAGAATGTGCAGAAATCTTTTGGCGAAATTCGTGTGTCACTACACGTATAATTAGCTAACATATAATTATGTCCAATCTATGATAATTATTTTTGCCGACATCAACCCCGTCCACTAGAAAATAAGGGTTGGCTCCCCATTTGTGTATGGAAATATGTGATCCTCAAGAATATGTTAGAATTGATATGCTGACGTCTGGAGTATTGTTAATTTAGTAAAAAAATATAAATAAAAAACGTTGTCTTGTGATGTTGCGCTACTTCCCACGGTTTTCGGGAAATAAATGTTTAATGTATTAAACTAAGAATATGTTCCTCCAGCAGCATTTGCAACTCGCTATTCACGTGAAGTACCAATTGTAATTTTCTCAGGACGGAGTTGACATCGGCAAACCTACCTATCATGTATAGCACATCTTTTATTGTCAATGCATTATACTGAAACTCTGAAACTAAGATCAGATACTTGATGTTTTATTTGCAGAAAACATGGAATTTACCTCTAATTATTAAGTGTGTGAACACCCATACGAAAAGGTCTTAGGCTATAGGATATATAAATATTATCCGCCTAATTATTTTGAGAGGAATCACGTCCCGGAGATTGTTGCTAATTTTTTTACACTTTGTATATTGTACTTGGTTAAGGAAGTTGAGTTAATTATATATATTTTATAGAGCAGTAAGCGGCTTCCTGTAAGGAAAGTCCGTAAAATGCGAGAGACATAATTCACTATAGAATTTTTTTTTCCAGTTACATAAACTATTATTGCCAACAATATAAAACACAAAATACGTTTAATGGTTATGACATACGACAGCTCATTATTCTGTCTATTTGTACTGTTGCAAACAAACGATATTTGTTCGCTATAACGCCTAAAATAATACAAATTGGAACTGAACTCTACCGGCAGATTTGGGATGGCAATTTCTCTCAAAAAATGCTTAGAATATGATAAATTTACTACAGCCTAAGTCTTCTCCGGGTGGATTGAACTGCCTTTGAACGTGTATACGTAGCAGACATTTGTTGCTAGTAACTCCGCAAGAATGACATATAAACATCTTAGTTTGTGGATTACGTATTACTGAACGACGAAGTGCAAACCATAAAAAAAATTGGCGGCGATATCAAATCCTGTTCTTAAAAAAAAGTAGGTATTGGCATACAACTTGCGCATTGAAAAGAGTCTGGGTTGTTCTTTTTGGATTAGAAATCGAACAAACATAGTAAAAAAAAAGGTCACCTCGTTCTCATACCATACATGTCATCGTTTTCTAGAAATAAATGCAAAATGTTCTACCACTGCAAACGTAACAATTTCGTATTAGAACACCATAAATTATTTTCTCGAAAAGGGAGGCGTGCACAACAAATATACAGAGCGCCCTATTTCAGCCTACTTTCCGAAGGAAACATAGGCTTATGCAGTCACCCGAATGTCTGTCGGGAAATTATGACCCCTCCTAACTACTTTTACATCCGATCACCGAGTTTCACCAACCTACATCCACAAATATTATTTAGAAGTTACAAAGGACTTTTATGCTTTTCGATCACGTTGTAAACTTTTTTCAAAATGGTGGCAATGACAATATTTAGGGCATTAAGTTGTGTTTTATATTAAGATCAATTCAAATTTTTTTTAACCAAATTCGGCTTATTGTGTGTGCATTATATAAGTATTTGTCCACCATTTTGGAAAATTCTGCAAATTGATGAAGTAAATAGATATTTCCATAATAACTTCTGGAATAAATTTACCTTTTGAAAGCAAATGTAATATAATGGTAGTGAATGCTGCAACAATTACATTTAGGAACAAATAATTCTTTAATTAGCCATTTTGTAAAATAGCAAATTATGAAAAAATTTAACATTTCCATACATATTATCTCGGAACAATTTAACTTAGTTCTACATATATTGGTACATTCACAGTGAATGAAGTAGAAATTTAATTTTGAAACAGATATTATTATTGGTCCATGATTTGGAGAATTGGGCAAATTGAAACATAAAGAATTTACAGTCTAACTTTTAAACCATTTTGTCAATTTCATTCAAATTTGTTACGCTGGCACTTCATTATTTAGTCAGTAAACTTAGAAAGTTATATTGTTTTAAACTCATCTTGGAAGATAGTGCATCATGAATAAAATGTTTTACGTTTTATATAGCTAACCTCGTTACTTCTTGCTGCCATGTATCAAATATACTGTTTTAAGCCATGTTTATATATGCAAATTAAATGGATAAGAATGTTATTTCCAAATTGGGGCAATGTAGATACTTAAGATTTATTTGCAATATCTGCTGTATTAGTTGTGACATTACAACATGTGAATTTGCACTTAGTAAAGCGTGTACATTTAGTAGGCCCCGCGCACAGCTACACATGTAAAAACTTCGTTGCGTAATGTGAAAATATAACAATAGAGTTAATTATGTCCGTGAAGAGACACAGAGTGTAACAGATGTAAGAACTCTAGTGTATAACAGAAGAATACTCACAAATAGCACAACAAAATAATATTGCAAAATAACCAGAAATAAAGTATGAAAATTATCTACTCCTACTGGATATAATTTACCCGGCAGAGACGTAAGAAAATGTGATATTTTATTAGAAATATTGTAATAAAATTATTTCTTTCAGACGGGAAAAGGTTAATTAATTTGCGGACATGATTTTATCTCTGGCCCAAGCAGCACTAGCCTCTCTCGTAACGGAAGTGGTCCTTTTAATTTTGGCTTGATAATTAATAATTTCAAACTTCCACAGTAATAAATTAACTTAATTGTCTCTTTGTTTTAGACTATCTGAGTGTTTTAAGCCAAATACTCTTAATACCTTTTTCTTTGTAGTTAAAATAAACAATGTTCACTTCAACTTGATTAGGAATGTTCGTATCTGACTCTTAATGAAATAATTCTTAGACTTTCCTGATTACAATACGTTCTCGACGTTCCTGGTGATCTCGTTTTCGGCAGTCGCATCCCCTGGATGCAGCAGGACCTCTCGTCGTGGGCTTCTCTATTTATGCCCTCGGTCCTGTAGTGCCACTACAGTCCCAGCGCATTATAGCACACGCGGCAGTTCGAAATAATTAACGTGAATATATATGCGACGGTGACCGTGTAAAGGCCTGTTTCTTCCTAAATCTTTCCTCGTGTCTTCGTCTCCTTCGAGGCGGCCGGTTTTCAGGTTCGAACACGAGTCCTGATAATAAAAAACAAAATTTCAACTCTGCGTTCCAAACCCACATAAATGTGTTTACAATAATACAAGGACAAAATTTAAACTTTGCTGTGAAATTGAATACCAATTAACATTATTAGCGTGTTAATGGAAACGGTGTATGTGAAATCACATTACGTCTTACAAACACTTAAACAAGTAAATTATTGAAATCCTCAAATAATCCAATTTTACGAAGTTACACCGCTATAACGTTTAACCAGTTTAGACCAACATTGTGGCGCTGAAAGTATATTTAACCAGCATCAAATATTTTAAAATATACCCTCTTTAGACAGCCATTTTGTTATATAAAAATGTGTAAAAAATTATGTTTTAATGTCATATCTTGAGATAAAAAACAAACTGATCCATACTTAAATTGACACTCATGCAACCGGGCATATATTTTTTGGGTCACAGAATGCGCCAATACATAATGAAATTACAACACGTTGGAAACTGCAGCTTTATGTCGTACACTGAAGAGCCAAAAGAACAGGTTTACCTGCCTAATATCGTGTAGCCCCCACCCCCGTCTTCATTTTTCCCGAGCACTCAGAAGTGCCGCACGACGACGTGGGATGGACACGACTAACTTCTGAAGGCATGCAGGAGGCAATTCCCACCATAAATCCAGCAAGACGGTACAAAACTACGATCTGCCCTAATTTGAGAAAGGGTTGAACGTCTGTCACGTTTAATTGTTCTCGTCAGTCGTCGTTTGTCCCGTTCTTTCACAATCGTTTTCCGGCCGCAGCGATGTTGAAGATGTGATGTTATACCGAATTCCTGATATTCACGGTACACTCGTGAAATGGTCGTAAGCGAACATCCAAATGTTATCGCTACCTCGGAGATGCTATGTCCCATCTCTCGTGCGTAGACTATAACACCACGTTCAAACACCCTTAAATCTTGATAACCAGCCATTTCAGCAGCAGTAACCGATCTAGCCGCCGTCTGCATCGCGTTACTCTGATTGGTTCCATACCTCTGTTATTTCCATACGCACGCCTATGCCAATTGTTTGGCTCTACAGTATATGTGCAGGATCTACCAATTAATTCTCGCCGAACTTTGCACATAAATAGTGCTAGAGCAAGACATGTTTTAAGTGATTCTGACTTTTTTAAAATATGTCAATCATATACAATTAGGTTACATAATTCTTCTATATATATTAAATAAATCTTACCACTTTGAACTAAACTAACTAATCTGAGAGTTGCCCTTTAAAGCATAAGTTATTCTTATAAAGATAATCTTTTTCAGACTTTTTGTAAGATAGTGCCAAATTAATTATATATTTATAGAAATATGGTTAGAATTACAACAAATTTTTGCATACAAGATGCATTACAATTGGTCATAAATAATTAAACATAATTTAAGATGATCAAATTATAATTTTTTCAATTATTCACAATAAATTATTAATGTAATTTAATCATATATACAAAATTATTATCATTTTTTTAAAAAAGATTATATTTTCATAATACTTATTAGACGCATCATTAATTAATTTATAGGGCCTGGTTTTTAGGTTTTTTGATCGATAATGCCAAATGTGAAACTAATGTTTTCATGCCTTATCTCAAAGAGTCAACCTATTTCAATCCAATTCTGCACACATGTAGTGCTACTGTAGGCCATGTATACTTCAAAGAATTAAGTTATTCACATACTTGTTTTCAAAAAGATGTTTATATAGATATTTCATGTTTCTTAACCCTGTCTACCAAGATTGCAAGGAGGTATAGCATGTGTGTATTTGCAATAATCTCACTTTCATTGTCTTTGCTTCTGGTTGCATCTCGAATTACGAGTATATAGCTCTCTAGAATACATCGAAACCCATCTACTATCTAACTTTCGAAAAATTTCGTCAAAATTATTTGCATGCATATAGAGAAAAATAAGCTCATTACTTATATCGATAACTTCTTAGTTTTTAACTATGTTAAATAGATTATTTTCCCGCAGTGAACAACACAAAATACTGACGGAGAATTTTTTCATTGCACAAATTGCGTTCCAACTTCTCCTTCTTTATCAAAAAAAAATTAATAACAACTGTTTTGTGTTTTGTACTTCATCGAAAAATAGTGCATAGTGCATTATCAAGAAAGTCAGAGGTGTATCTTTCATCCTGGCTGTGTTGCTAGCAACAAACTTCTGCTTCAGCTACACTTTCAAGACGTTTTCACCCTTCTACTTAGGCTATAGAACACAAATACACACACACATATATTTACAAACAAGAGGGCCAATTCAGGAGACATGGTAACCAAAGTTTATCTTCTGAAAATGCTCCAAAACAGGCAATTACTATAAACAGGTGGAAGTGTACAAGTAAGTTTAAAAGGAGACACCACATGGGGTATGGATGCAGGAATGAACAGCAGGAAACAAAGACAAACATGGCTGCTTGAAATAACAGTTTAATATATTTATTCTCGTACATTCTGTATACACTCATTTGATCGTGTATTTATCGTACGAGTATAGGCTGTTTAACATCATTCAAAGTATTCTTCGACGTTGTCCACGGTTTTTTGGCAGACGGGATATACCATCGGCTGCATGGGATCCGTCAATGTGCCCCACCTCTTGTCGAAATGCTGTGACGATGTCTGCCTCATTGTTGGCAACGAACCATGGACAACCTTGGAGACCGCTTTGAACGATGTTAAAAAGCTTGTACACGTACGATATGTATCCGTTCAAATGATTGTATACGAAAATATAGCAATTAAACGGTGATTGGAAGCTACTACGATTGTCTTTTTACGTTGGAAAATATATCATTATTCAGCTTCAAAACACCGTTTAGGTGTTTTGAAGCTCCTACGAAGTCTTTGTTCGTTGCCGGACATCCTGTATTCATACTAAATATGGCATCATCTTTAAAACGTTTGAGTCATATACTTTCGACTGTACATAGTACATTTCCTGTGTTGGATCATTTTCAGGAGATAAACAATAAATGCCCCATCATGACGTCTGAATCTGCCCTCATTTGTGTATAAACATATATTTATATTTATGTATTTCCTACATTATTTTTAACTAGGATTCCCCTGTCTGAAATGGTTTTAAGAGTTTATTTCCATTCTGTATATTTAACTGTTACGAATAAGGTGTTATAGAGGTCACACGACTGTGGAGGTAACGTGTGGCCGCTATTATAATATTATTATACTTATATTATGATGCAAAAGACTGTGTCCGTGTATTTTTTACCACTCAGCTACATAACGGCTGAAAGGATTTTGATGAAACATGGTATGCAGATACTTAAGGTCCTGGAATAGGACATAGGATACTTTTTATCCCGGAAATTGTACGGTTTCTGTGGAATGACAACAAAACTTAATTATGCAACAGCTGGGACTGTGACCGAAATATTTTTTTCTCTTGGTGTCAGAGTTTATCAGGCCGCCCAAGGACCTCTCAAATTTCTTAACGACTGATATCAATCGATTACAACCGGGATCGAATACTTAACGTGCCATCCGAAGATCGGAAGCACTTAGATGTTATGCCACTTAAAGGATACCCATCCAAATGTGTGCCGTTGGGAACGTTGCTTAACTATGGTTATCGATTAAGATCCCTCAGCCAAGCGCATAAAATAGTACATAGGAAGAATTATTTCTAAAGCTACAATTTGATAAAATTCACGTTTTGATTTTTATACATCGACGATGGAAAGCGGAAATGTGGTAACTACGCGATAGTTGCACTGATACATTCCGAAAATAATATCCTACATCTTGGCAATAGGGTGAAAAATATTTCCTTCCTTTTGGGTTCCCTTAATCAGTAAACACCTAGGCTAACATAGTACAATTTTATAATTCGGTTTTAAAATAAATAAATTGTATTTTCCCAATTTATAAATAAGTGTATGACGGTGAAACTCAATCGTACCCTGGCAAGGCCTGGCTGGTTCGCTAGTATTAAATAAAAAATATCGCACAAAAGAGACTCTATGTCGAAATATTTAAAGGTTGCTTTCAATTCTGTTAGCGTAAAAAGATAAGTTGTAATTGGATACGTAGATGGGCGTTTCTTTTTTACCAGTTTTTAAATCACATATAATAAAATAAAATTTTTGAAAACCCAAATATTAACGAACATTAAAATTATCCGCTGTGAATTTTACAAGTCACTCTTAATCATTTACATTCAAATAATCTGCTTTCATTCACTGAAATCGAGTATTTTTCGCTTGTTTCGCAATAAGGAAATACGAAAAACCGAATTTATAGCGTTACCGTGTGCCAGAGGTTCAAAAAGTAAATTTAGGCCTAAGTGAGGGTCTGAGAACCCCATCAGAAGAAAGTAACATCAGAACTGTTAAAAACCATCTCCAGATCGAAGCACTTTTATCAAACTCTAGGACTGATCATTCCTTTGGGCTCAGTATGGAATGGTTTTGCAAAAGAAGCACTGAAACCGTTATGTAAAATACACGCGGTAGAACTGTGACCGCCGTTAAAATCAACTGCTGATGTAAAAGAGAATCCGTACACCTTGAAAATTTTCTTTCGATGGGAACAAATTATTACAATATTGGTAGCTGGAATCGGCATTTCCTCAGCTTCACATGGTTACAATGGAAAGCGAACGTCGTCAACACTCCAATGATCGATTTTCTAAAAAATGTATAAAAATAAATTTTTATGGAACGCACCAAATTGCTCACGAGGAATGACGAATGACCGCTAAAAATAAAGTACTTTGGTAACGGAAATCAATAATGCGACACATGCCAAGCACAAGGAATTGCTTCAGCAGAGACGTGCAGAGTTTGTACTTGGCAAGTCACCCTCACGATATTTCAGCTCTGTGTCACTGGTAAGCTAGAGTTCTGCAGATCGTGTTTTAAGGTAATCAAGTGTTAGCAAACTGTTATTGTAAATGGAGGAGCTTGTAAACTTTAAGCTCGAATAAGTGATATCAATCCGTGGAATAACATTCACCTTAAGTTAGTCGATAAGCTTGTGCCAGAGGCAAATCAAGGAAATGAACTAGGAACAAGCAAATTGGATGGCAGTGGTATTCTCGACATTCAGTGGGAATCACGAATAAATAAGAGGAATTCCACAACCATTTGAATAAATTATCAGGCACTGATTATCAGTGCCTCAGTATTCACTGATTTGGCTCATTTCTCACAGTTTCAGATTCAGAGTGTAAATATTAATGATAAGTTAAGTATTAAACATAAATCATCAGTCACTTGGGAATTTAGTGCGTATAAAAATGCGAAGCTGAATAATCTGGAATGCCAACCTTTAAATTGTGAATCAAAACTGCAGAGTTGATTTTATGTTATTATATACTCGATCATGATTTATAACAGCTCTTTCAAATACATTCAAACAGCAGTCCTTCTCCTATTCCAAAATTTGTTACAGGCATATTAAATACATATTAGTACATACTACTGTTTTTATAATTATCTTTTGTTATGTGTTTGATTTATTCTTTTTTGTGTAAAAATAAACATAAAGGATAAACATGTTTCCCTTAAACTGGTTTATTATAAACATCGAGCTCCTACGAATACACGTTAGTTTTACTTTATTCGAAAAACGATTCCATGTATCTCCGATTGAAATATTTAATAATGGTTAGGTTTTTAAACTAATTTTTTGTAATGCGAAAGAAAAATTCTTAAACTATAGTGAATATACATTTTAAAAGTGGACATGCTACTTAATGGTTAATAATAATTGTTACACAATTTCCAGTTAATATTATAAGCCTTCAATATTTGACTGTCCCGACAAACGTTCTCCTACTATGGTACCCGAGCGAGATCTTCAGATAACATAAAATGTCACATGGTAATAATTGCTCAGTAAAATTTTTATTTTACCGAAAACGTACCCAAAAATTGAATCACTGTTTCGTGCACACATCCTTTAGAGTAAAACAATATTTATATTGGTAGAAGACATTAATTTAATGACATATTATATTTAAATAGAAATTCATGAATTTTATCAAACGTATGACACGGCAAACTTTTGCTTTTTAATAAAAACAAGGTGACTATATGCTGATTTATTATTATGATTTTATATACATGAGAAAGTGTTAAATCATAATTTTTAAAAACACGAATGAAAATTAATTATTATAAGTTTTATTTAATATAATTGAATTAAATTATTAAATTGCTATAAATTAATTTATTATTTATTTAGTTGAATTGTATTATTTGTTTTGAAAAATAGTTTTTAACTTTCACCTTTCTCATATAATTAACATTTCTTTACTGATCGGTTATCTACTCATATGAAAACGAAATGTAAAATAAAATTTATCTACTTATAATTTGAATATTTTTTTCAAACATTAGCGTTTTAGACATTTCTTTGTTTGCGATTTTTATATAAACATATATTTACAATAAATTGAATTTTGTTTTATAAAAAAGAGACATTTTATAAAATTAATAATGATTAATTTTACTAACGTTTTCACTTTTTTTAACAGTAATTTTTTTTTTCTATTTTACTTGTGTTTTCATAATACAATTGCTATTCAAAAATAATTCCTCAATCAATTACATTTTTTCAACATTTTATTATATTTTTCAATTAAAGTTTATATTTATTATTTTGTCCTTATTCACGAAACTCTTAAAATCGTTTTATGAATTTAATCAACATTTTTTTATTCATTACAATTTTTTTATTTGCATAATTCTTTCATAAATTTTAAAAATTTCTTATAATACTTAACTCTGAAATTTTTCTTTCTATTTCTCATAATAATTTTTTACCATTCAAAACTTCTTCTGGAAATTCATAATTTTCAAAATTAAACCTAGTTGGAAAAAAATATGCATTTTTAATATATTCTTCAGTTTATTCTATAATTTTAAAAGTTTCTTCCAAATACACATATTATATAAAATATTTGATAACGATTTCTTACAGTTCCTAATTGAAAATTTTTCACTGGACATTAAATATTTTAAAATTATTTGTAGGGCCACCATTTTGAAAATGGCGTTATGTATTAATATTGTGAATTATTTTTGCCCTATATCATGCCAAATTTGTACGAATCAATGTTCTTAATTTGGAATTATTGAAGTACAAACCTTATATCTGCAGCAGTTCTCCCATTCAAAATATAATATCAATCATGATTATATTTCCGAATTTTTATCACAAATCTTAGAAATACGTATATGACAACTGTAAAATTGTGTTAACATAATATGTTTTTGGTGTGTATTGCTAAAAATTATAATATAACAAAGTGTTTTAAATGTGTTGCTACATGACGGGGACAAACTTAAGAAATAGACAACAATTTATAACAACATTCGTCAAAACCTACAGAATCAATGAAAAATGCAAAAAAATTAAAAATTAAATTAGAGTAGTGGTTTAGTCCAGAACTACATGAAAATATCAACGTTACAAGACAGCCAATCTAAATAGCAGTTCGACTGGCAACGTCACAGGAACTGCTCGAAATACACATCCTGCATCTCAATCCAGACAATCACACGTCTATAAGGGCCTCTCACCTGGTATATCTGTGCGGCCTCTCGACCATTCACATTCGTCTGAGCGTATGTGAAGATTACCTCCCTCTGTTCTTTCTGCACCACACAACGCGCATCCACTCATACAAGCTGCTCAGAGACCACGCATACATACGCTGTGTGAGATACGGGCGGAGTTCCAGTGGTGCAGTCTCCGTACTGACGACTACACCCTTCCTGGTTTGCTTCTCATCTTCCATCCCTCTCTTGCGGGTTCTGCTTATCAACCCATACCTATGCTATTCCTCTATTTACAATATTTCTCTACATTGTAAAGGGTTTCTGTACATTTAAACAGTGTTTCTGGACATTTCCGAATATAAGTTGTAATTTTATTTATTTTTTTTATTTTGTTCACATCCCTTTCAGGAATCACCACCGAAAGTTTTCCCCATTGTTCGGCCTCGCAAAGTACAAGAAACACTTTCCTATAAGAAACAAGCTGTCTATGAGGCAGAATCTTCCCCAGTAGCAAAATTTGGTTAGGCCGACATTGTCCCAATATTTAGCTCTATCGTTGGACCAGTAATGGCAACACAACGAAATATTATGCTTGCATACATAGGCACAACATGACATTAATGTTAGTTGCCAACTGAAATACAAATCGAACCAGCATTATATTTTGATTTTGTGCGGACATTTAAGAGAAGTGTTTACGATGCATAAATATCTACAAAATTAGATTGACCGGAATCAGATCAGTGTTTTTCATTTCATGTTTTTAAATGTTATGGACATAGAAAATGTCTCACCTGTGTATCACGCATATCTAGAATTACACAAGAATGACATGATTAGCCTTTTCGCAGGTTAAATTTTATATTGTAGAAATTATATTGTGTAAACTAGGAGGTCTTATTTGTTTTTTTAACTTATCACATTGCTGGGATTATACATCCCACTGATGTGCTCGTGTTATCTATGATGTAACAGGCTTATCAGATGTAAGTTTGTACAAGTTTAAGAATTTGTTATTGCACCATTGCATGAAACAGACGTACACAGACATCGCTCATGTGCCTAGCACCAAATATTTACTAATATACTTGGATATTGGTAATGTAATAGTAAAATGTTATGTCAAACATTCAACAAAAGTAGTTAAAAATAAGGGTTTCATCGTCAAACCATCGGTTTTTTTCTTAAATACGGCCAGAATCACCAGAATTCCCTTACTAATGTTCCCGAATTTCCCTCAAAACCAGCAAACTTCCCCAAAAATGTGTTTTGACCATTGTGGCTGGTTTTGCTCAATTTGGAGGAATCTGGAGAAAATTGTGCAACGCCCTGGCGTGTGCAATCATTTACAAGCACACTCTGTCATGCCATGCCAGCTCCATCCATCATGTATGAAGTATGTTCGAGATCGTGGCCCTATAATGCAATTTCTCTCTCATTCCTTCCAATCCGTATCACACACACGCCCGTTCTCTCTTGCCTTTTCCTAACTCTTGAGGTTTCCTCATATTCCTTCTGATCTCCTTTTTTTCTCATTCTCCTTTTTTATTTACCGTCTCGCGTCCATTCTGTCGCTTGAAAGGGGGTGGGGTGTTCTTATATGCCTTCCACCTCCTTAAGATCATCTTTTCCTCTCTCTTGCTTTTCGAGTCCTTCAACTGGGATGTTCCCCCACCACTATCGTCTGTGGCCACCAGTTTTTATCATATTCCTTCTGGTCCTTTAATCTGGCTTCGTGGTGAGGGACGAGTCTCATACCCTGTCATTACACCTGTGCGACACAGAGTGAGACTTGCCCACACACACTACCCAAAAGAGTACCGCGCCATCAAGTATGTCCTAAGCCCACTTATAGGCATAGTTGGCAGTAATTTACGAACCTTTTAATATACACCTACGAAATTTATAGCGTAGGCATCACTCCCGACAACGAAAAGTTCCGCATGTTAAAATATGCTCTAAGCCCACTTATTAGAATAGTTGCCTGTAATTTCCAAACAGCCACCAAATTCATAATATATGCAACACCCCTGATGTCGGGAAAGACCGCAGGATTAAGTAGACCTTAAGTGATCTTATAAGCATAGTTTCCCATTATTTCCCACCGATCGAAGCTACGACCACCTAATTAATATCACAGACATCACTTTATATAGAAATCAAGGAGATAGGGGCAAGTAGACCTAAAGGCCTGTTATAAGCATAGTTGGTCAGCATTTTCAAAACTTTGAAGTTGGGTAACATTTAACATCCTTCCATGTATGTAAAGAAAATAAAAATTTACATACTAGTGAGTTGCAAATTACCGTCGCATGCATGAGTGTAAGGGCTGCAATAGCACACACATACACATCGTCATACACGCTCTCGACAATACCCCACCGTCGTCCTTGTATTCTGGCACCTCAGATGTCTACCAACTCGGATTCTCCTCAGCTACAGCTAGCCTCCCTCCAACTATCGACATCCAGGCTGTATTTATAGACATCGAAATGCATACATAAATAAACGTGAGCATGGATAGCATCCAACAAATAACTATAAAGAAAAATAAAGATATATACAAATGTGGTGCGTGCATGATGTACCTAGTCGTGGGTAATGTTTAAATGCATATTAAGTAATACAAACGAACACTGAAAGTCCAAAACAAGGGCTGGCGGTTGAATTCAGAATTAGCATGGGTAACTTTTAACAGCCAGCCATGTGTTGGAAAAATAAAGGGCCATACATTTGTACTAGTAACAAGATATATACGTAGTGGCAGATTACAGTAAAACACGTACGCCTTAATATAAATAAACACCATCACCTTAGTGCAAAGGTTGGTAAAATGAGGGTAAAAGATATGAAACGTTCTTTTACATGACAAATCAGTCACATAACAAACAAAGAACTTGAATATACGCAAGTTCATCAAGAGCATGATGTCGCAATTACTCACAACATATATTAAAAATAACCCGGTGGAACCACAGCCCATATTAGTGATAACAGTGACGCTATCACACTAACATGTGAAAGAACAAATGATCACAAGGCCCAACACCAAAAAGGGATAAAATATGGGAAATACGATACATATTTTGTGACTTTAAAACCTACGTTCCTTTGCCTGACAAAAAAAACATACATTTAAACCATTAGTAGTGCAAGAGAGATGTCACTGTTACGTGCCGATGCAAACAGATATAAAAATAATAATTATAAAATCAAATATTTGTAAGCAATTAACAACCAGTGTTTATTGCGCGAGTATCGAGCCTGTTCTTCATGTAAGGCGAAAAATTACCATTGTGAAGTGCGGGAATGTAAAGAGGACATCACTGCTACACACCGATGCAAACAGATATAATTTAAATTTAAAGTAATAAATTTGTTTAACACTTACCAACCAGCGCAATCAATATTACACGAGTATAGTTTGCTCTACGCTGCGTGTTAAAGGATGCTAGACAAGATCAGGTCATCGTAGCTAGTAAAACGGAATAGAAAACTACTTCCTTACGAACCGATAAAAGACACCATCACATTCAGAGCACAGCAAACACTACCTTACTAGCAGCAGATCGCGTCAGACCCATCTGACGTTGTGCGATCAACTAACATCTTGGGAATCTGTAAGGCAGCCCAGGTCCGCCACGAAGGTCTCTTCAAGTCCTAGGGAGGGTGCATATCACAAGACAAGAGAAACACGCCAGTCTCCAGAGTGGCAGATCACTCGAGTCATATGCCATTTGTCATACAATAACTGTAAGCTCATACGAAACAACCTATTAGTAAACAAAAATCCGCGCAAGAAAGTCGTCTCCGCAATGCGCTGAAGCATACAACATACAGTATTATAAGACCTTGACTGAAGCTGCAGATGTGGCCGTGTCCCTGTCTTTTGTCGCCATGTTCTTATGATTTTTTCAGTTATTTTAAAATTGTCTAAAAAAATTACAATTCCTTTTTTTTTTAAGCAGTAGATTTTGTTCGAGGTGGTGGAAATGGTCAAGGTAACTTGATAACAACATAGGTCAAGGTCAAGTTTGTTTGTTGTCACGGTTCTTGCTATTGTGAGTGAGGAAAATTGATTTTCTCAGAGTATTCCCTCGATTGTCTTATAAACAAATTATACCTTTTTTCCTCCATGCCTTATGTAAACATCTACAAAATAGTAGGCAAAGGTTATGGTCAAGGTCGCATGACATCATGGTTCCTGCAGTTGTGAGTCAGCAAATGGGTTTTCACAGAGTGTTCGAATTCTTTTTCGTCATCCTTCAAATTAAGTTTGGTATTATAATAGTTAAAAATGAAATAGCTTTTAACATTTCCTTCTATAACTGAATTCCTTTCGTAAAGGTAATAAGCATGCATGTGACTCGGCTGTTCTGCCACCCTGGAGCCTGGCACGTCTCTCTGTCTCGGCTAGTGTTCTGTGCCATCCCTTCGACTTGCCAAGAACTGCACGGTACCAGCCCACCACCTGAGTTGCCTTACAGAGTCTCACATTGATATTTGATCGCACAACGTCGGTCGGGTCAGCTGTGGTCCACTGCTAGAGATGCGGGTTGTGAGTGTAGGCCGTAATCTGATAGTGATATATTCGTTTCAGTCGATTAGTGAGGAAGTCGTTTGCTATTCTGTTGTACTAGCCAGGACGGCCTGGTCTTGATTAGCATCATCTAACAACATACAACGCTTAATGCTTGTGAAATATGCGCTGGTTGGCAATTGTCTTATAACTACTTTCCTTTGAATATTTTCTTATATGTGTTTGCAAAAGTATGAAGTAGTGTCAACCTTTTCACTTCCCCTGTTCCCGACTATGCCATAGTTTTTTATTTTACCCTAATGCGACGTACGTTGCTCGATGTTCGCACATTACGCGTTGTTGGTAGGGGAATTAGTGTGCATCTGTACTGTAACGTAGCTCTACCGGAGGATGTACTTGGGAAAATCGTTTGATACTCTGCTGTACTAACCAAGCATGCCACGTTGGTTTTCAGATGAATAGTCTTGTCTTGCAACGACTGACGCGATGTACAGTGCTCGTCGCTTGTGCAATACGCGTTGGTTAGTAGGTGATTATAACTATTTTCCTTTTTTTTATGTTTGCTGGCATCAGTGCGTAGCTCTAATGGCTTTATCGCTCCTGCTCTTTTCGATCATAATTGTTTTGGCCTAAAATAATTTACAGTGTTCGTTTCTCGCACAACATACATCGGTCGGTAGGTGTTTATAATTATTTTCCTTTTAATAAATTTTTTATATCTGTTCATTTATATGAAGCAGTGTTTTTATCTCTTTGTATGACCAATGTTTTAAATGCATGTTGTTTAGTGACAAGCAAAGGAACACAGTCTTTACAATTCGTATAATGCATCTTCAAATTGACACCGCTTGTAAATACTGTACTGCACTTGACAAATTTTACAATTTTTTTTAATTAAATCATTGTGCTCATATGCTTTTTTTCCTGCTGCCGGACATTCCAACTTTTTACTAATGTTTCGATGCAATAGCAACACTGATATCACTAATATGGACTGTAAAACAATTGATGAATTGTTTTTTATATTATAGTTTCAATACAAATAAATTGTTCATGTATGACATGGTTTCATATGTTGCACGCGATTCCCCCAGCCCTCGTGTTAGGTTGACGCTGCAATTAGATGGTTTAAAACCAGTCAGTATAGGCTGGCCAGCTCAGTTGCGATTCGGACTGCAAAGGGTTAATATCGGCAGTGGATAACGCGCTCTTTTTCGACGATGGGAAATATTCAGGAAAGTTATTTGTGCTGCTACTGCAAAAAGACCTTTACTAACATAACGACTGCAGTCAGTATGAAGCTGGTTGTCACCAGAATTCCGAGCGTATTATGTTCACAGGCGAAAAGTGTAAGTCTCAGTTTGTAAGTCGTAGAACGTCATGTAATATTTAAGGGTCTCCCTGCACTGCCTACCAAGCGATATGTGCGAAAATTACCAAATAAAAGTGAAGGTTAGTTTACAAATTTTAATAGTATATATTTGCTCCCGTCACGACATCCATGCAACTATTTTGACAAGACGGTTACATATGCATACGATGTAAGGAGACATGAGAAAATTACATGTGTGAGAAGCACTATTCGTATGACATATCGATGTGTTGAGTGTCGAAGAACGTATGCACATGTTGACGATATAAATAGACGTTTAAAATTTTGTAAGTCGTAAAATTGCTCACAAGCTGACACTAATTTTATATAGTATTTTACCCCTGCTACATCATCGTTATCATCATCATCTGATTGTACAACACAGGCGTAGTTAGTTCCTTCCTTTTACAGAAACGTATAAGTTTATATTCAAAATATTTTGTTAGTCCTGTATTATCTGACGGCAACTTCCCCATAAGCGCTAGAACACTCTACTATACATTGAATCACATTCCGTCATAGATAGCATATCACAATCTCTTACATGGATGATGTAAGGAACAGCCAATAACATTAAGATGTACAAGGACATTTAGTGGCAGCGAAGCAAAACGCCTAGGCTTACTCAGGCAGCAACATACACAATGGCTCAGTTTGTCAAGTAGTAGAGCATTGAGGCGATGCATAATCTCAATTGTATTTATTCGTTCAGCAACACAAGAACCAAGGTGTTAATTCAACATGTGGCGGAGTTCACAAGCTCGAATGCAAGAAACACATATGCAAGTGTTGCAGATCTAAGCTTTATTACACCCAAGAATAGGGAAACCTAAAGTAATGGAGACAGAAAGAAAATCAACAAATGTGACAAGAACACTATGCCACATCATTTTTTTAAAATAATTTTTTATTTGAAAATTTGCAATTTTTTTATTTTACAATTTACGTTATTTTAATTTTATAATTTGAATCAAAATTTTGTAATTTTTTTATGTAACTTTTTTTTGCATTTTTGTTTTAAATATTATATTTATTTTATTACAATAAAATTGTTTATTGGGATCGTCATCATAATTTAGTTCTTATCAATTATCGTAACGTAATTGTTTTAGGATTTTATAAATAAATATTAGATATATTATAATTGGCATATCACACACCGATAATATTTCTACATTAATCAATCTAATTATAAATGTGAATTATATTATTTCAAGAACAATCTAACTCTTCTAAAGTATTATATAATTTAATATGAAAAACATTCGAATTAGGATTATAACTAATATCTTAATTATGGAAATTTTTTATTCTTTCTAATAACTGAAATTTTTTAATAATACAAGAAGAACAATCTATTTTTTTTAACTTGAAAGTAATTTAAATCAAGTTATGTTAGAAAATAAATCATAGTCTATATTATATATTTTAAATTAGAAAAATTATCTAATTCTTGAATGACAATCAAATAGTTTAATAACATTAGATAATTTATTGATGATATATTAGAATATATTTTACATATATGAAGGTGTTTATCTTTTGTATAAGCATGTAAATAAACTAAATGCATTTTTTTCATAGCATATTATACATTTTCCGTTTTAATGTTATACATTTATTTAAAAAAATAGATATCATATTTTTTGTTATAAGTTATAATAATTTTTAACCCTTTTAATATCATATTCAATTTAATTCATGTAATTTCATACTAAATTTTAAATTTATATTATTATATTTATTGCTAATTATTAAAATATATTCACTGTTATATATTTACAACTTTGTATTTCTACATAGATTTGTTTTTTAATATTTGTGTTGCATTTTTTGATAATTTTGTAATTATTTTAACTTTTTTGTTAATTTTATAAATTTTATTTTGGAGATTTTCGATATTTTAACAGATCCTTAGGGTTTTGATATTATTAGAAAATGACAAGTTTTGGGGTCTTGATATTTACAGAAAAATTTCAAAAATTTCATAATGTGCTTGCTTTCTCAAAATACATACTACTGCCAAACGATCTTCTACATATGTTTCCTGCTCTGGTATGCATTCAAATGCTCGCTTAGACATAAAATCAACCAGAGGTGATTTCTTATCGACGAAATCGTCCAATCGTTCAAGTTCTAAATGTATGGTATACATTTCCGTTTACAAGTCGAAGTCGGCACTTTTCTCTTTGATTATTCATTTCAGGCCTGGCTTAGGATTCGCATAAAGAACCAATCGATACCGCGTAAGGTTATCAAAACAAATATAACTGAACTTGGAAGATTTCACCAATCGATGATCAGTATTTTACAATTAAAAACCCAATATTTTGTGGTCTGATTTGATGGCTTTTTGAAACTCGTTCGCAGTCACTGATGGGGAAAATCACTCGTCACACAAACTTGCTCATAAAATGCATAAGTTACATTTTCAGTACACTCTAATCGGGCAAGCCATGCATTCAATAATATCTTATTATGTCTCACATCCGTTTTCGTGGCCAGACACGAAATATTCGCCATCAGCTTTGATGTGGTTATATTCAGTAAGTAATTAAGGCCGTCGTATGTTTGAAAATTCTACTTACTAATCAGATGGGTTATTCGTGCCTTCACACCATCTACATGCTGGTCGGTAGTTACCATGGTATTCAGCACTTGATTTTTCATGCTCTCGGTCTTTAAGCCTAGAAGCAACATGTCTGTGTGAATACCAAATATGTGTGCATCTATCAGCCTATCAATAAAGACCCGAAAGAAAATGCCATTTTCAATCTTGGAGATTGTGTTGTGGCTTATGGTCGGAGTTGCCCTTACAATAGCGACAATTACAACCTGAGCAATGAAGATGACATGTAACTTTTTGCTGGGAATGTGCAGCACGAACGCTTGCGGATTGGTGATGAGTGGTGTTCAGCTACGAAAAATGATTTTGTCTGGACACAGAGGACCGCCGAGTTCGACTTTGAAGAAGTCCTGGGAAGCACTGCAGTCCATGCTTCGTTGACGAGTGGCAAACTGCCGAACAAGATGTGTCATGGTGTGCGGTGCCATATCCCATGATTACCGCACCCCACTGGTGATGATCGAAGGAACGCTGAAAGTGTGGCAACATGACCAACACATTCTGCGAACTTGCGCACTCCCCTGATGCAGCTCGACACCCCATTTTATTGCATAAAAATACCCGGCATCAGACAGCATGGGAACCTTTGGCCTGTCTGCGTGATATCAATATTCTTAATTTGCCAGCCAGGTCCCTATACATCTTGCCGAAAGAGAACATTTAGGACCATATTGGAAGGCAACTTGGACCAGCGGCAACTACGGTGAATCTGATGTATCAGTTGTGCCAGCTGGTGCAGGATCTTCCTCAGGAGAACAACCGACGTCTGTATGCCTCTATGCCGGACCATATAGCGTCCTTTCTCCATGGTACAGGCTGTCCAACACCATAAAAAGTGCATTCTGCAAATTTCGGTCTCCTGCAGTAGATACTTGGTGTGGTTCAGTGTTTTTTTGCTTTCTGTATACATACTATCATGCCCTGTGCCTGTAAACACTTATGAACCCTGAATATATATGGCGCCGATCGCGCAGCATATTGGGTTAGTGGTGCAAGTCCAGCATCAGGTGTTCAGTGCGTGTGCAGGTTCACAACTCTGTAAATATTTGCACTTTTGGTTCCTCCTATGATCTTTGACCTTCCCAACCATTTTCTTCGCGCATGCGCCGATCCGCCTTGGCTGTTAACCATTGCCAATTCGGGTCATGTTGGTCAAATATTCACTTTTCATCGGATACCTGCTAGAGAAAGGCCGTAGATGATGGCTAGTTAGTGGTTTCTGCTTTGCATATGGAGGTTCGACTCCCCCATACTCGCTCATGTTGACGACGAGTATGTTAAGTTTCTAGTGACTCAATAGATTTTCTTTTTAATAGTAATTAGTTTCCACTATTAAAAATTATTAAAAGATTTTGCTGTTTCCTTCATAGCTTGTATAGGGCCTAATAAGTTTTAAAATCTGTTTAATTTGTACAATTTTTTTTATTTCCGGTGATTTATGACGTGGAACGGGGACGACCTCTGGCACTACACTTTGACTTGGATCTCCCTTCTGTACGTCTGTTTCGTCGGTGAAATGGGCTGTAAGTTTTATAAGATTTCATGACAGAATTTTTCTTTGACACATGTGTCTGATGATTTCCATGTATGGATTCCCGCAGATGTTAACTTGTCGCGCTTAGAAAATTAATTTGCTATCGTGAATTGTTTCTTATGAGGGAAGGAAACTGGCATACAGGCTTTCTAGTTTTGGAGTTAAGATAATATATGTGTGTTCAATTTGAATGCCAGGTTAAAGGAAACGACTTTTCACTCTAAATTTAAATGTGTCATGACCAACGTTCTTAGCACTAGTAGTTTCGAGAAGGGTTGATGTAAATAATTTTACGGTTATCAAAGGCCAATTTATTTTTAAAAGCTTGGTAAAAGAGCATACATATTTTATTTATTGACATTTATTGGTCTTCTTCATATCGCAGATTTATTTAGAATGAGATTTATGTTTGTAAACGAATTTAATTTGTTCACATGTGTTGTGCATTCGGTTGCATGTACAATTCTTAGTACAGCACTTTCTTTGTATTATTGACATTTAAAATGCAGTATTGCTATTCTTATTGTAGTGACTTCTATTACCTCATTCTAAATTTTTTAGTTTTCATACCACGCACATATTCCATTTAATGGTCAACAATGGTGGGTCCTGTTAGCTGGGGTGGGTTCAGACTAGTCGCGTCTGCAAGTTGCTGTTGAACGGCATTTAGGATTGGAGCCACGTAATTTTTTCTCGCATGCTCAGGAAGATCTTTATTTGTAACATCTTTGTAAAGTAATCTATCTTTTATTATTGGTTGTATATGTCTTAGCAAGGACATTGAATTCTGAGGCAACACACAAAAGTCATGTAATTTTCAGTATATATTTCTTTTCAACTGTATTATGTTTCCTGTCTGTTTATTGTAACTTATCTAAGAATAGATGTTACATTAAGACCGCGCCCCTCTTCTTTATCACAAAACGCGGATTATATTTGTTTCATGCACAGCACAATAGTGTCGCATTTGCGTATCAAATAAAACGAGAGATGTTGCTGGAGTTTCTCAAAGACAATGTTTAGGATCACTATGAGAGTTTGAAAGTGGTTGAATTACTCTTCCAGGCTGTTGTCTTTGCTGCAACCATCACGATTTGTCAGGCCAGTCTACCATGCAGATGACAGTATCGATACGTTACACGAACAACTCACAGATGGCCATGAAAAGGAATTATTGGGTTCCATAAGACAGGGGCTGTCTTCAATGGAACTCACTCAGGTGTTTTAATTAAAAATTTCAGTGTAGAAGGTGGTAGACCTACAGTTGTGTGAGTAAGGGAAGTTGTTAGTGATGTTATATAACTGTAGTCATAGAACTTCCGGCAGGCAATATTGCTTATAAAAATTACGACTAAAATACCCTTTGAAATAGCAACCAAAAGATACAATACAAGTGGCGCCATGGTCGAAAAAGAAGTAACACGAAGGGTATGACCACATTAAAGCTCTTCTGTGCTCCATGAAACTGTCATTACTGAATACCAACTCTCCCAGAAATGTCAGTAAAATTTATTAGCGTCACACTAAACACCTCACTATTTAGGAACTACTAGTGAAATCTTAACAGTGTGCTAGATCATTAGCTCAGAAATATTTTTAATATACCAAAATAAATCTTGAAATTTACGTCATTTTCGCTTACGTGCTATTTAGTACAAAGTAGTATTCTAAGAAGAAAACTCCGTCTTCTGCTCAAGGTGGCATCAGTGTTGATTTAATGACGTGAGGTGCACGCCAACTTGAATTCACATATATTTCCAGCTAATCAGGTTTGCAGCAGTGTTAGGATATCCACTAAGATGGCCCTGGGAACACCCCTGCCCATCACTGCATGCACTGCCCAAAATTTTAGCTGAACAATCATTACAAACGTGATACAATTGACAGGAAATATAACGTCATACTAGTCATCGGGTGGGGTGAATTGCGAATCGAAATAAATTTTTTTAAATTATTTTATTCTTTAGGCAGGGAGAATTTGGCTTTTTTTTTCTTTGCCATTTTCATAAAATTACGTTAAATCCCGTAAGACTAGTTACAAATTTTTATGAAATCCAATTCCCCGCAGACTCGCTTAATGACATTCTTAACAAAAAATTGCAAATTGTACTACACGAAGTATTTGAAATATTTTCAGAGTATCACGGGTTAAAATAAATACAGTTTGTATTAAACTGTTCAAAGAGATTGTATTGTTTTAGAACATTATTGTAATACCTAGTTTACAAAACTTTAATCCTTAACTAGGTTTTCATAATCCCAAGCACAATTTAAACAATAGTTCCTCCCAAACCAAAATCTCCCTACAATGTTCCATAACTCAGTGTAAAACCAGTATGCGGTGTATACCATGAGGTTGAAAAAGCTATCCTTGTCTCAGGTGTCGAAGAATATACTTGATAGTAAGAGTATGATATTGCCAATAAAACTCAAAACTAAAGTTGAGGTAGTCGATGCCAGCTCGCCAGCCAGGCATGTCAGACCAACAGAGCAGCGAGTCCTCACACCAAACTACACCACTCGATCCCGTAACAAGGCAGGACGCTTCTACTGTTCTACATTAGACGCCAACCAAACTCTTTCAAACAGACGTGTCGATAAACAATCTGAGGAGACTCGTGCACAGGTTACAGATCAAATTTTTGAAATGTGTCTGTTAGCGCATAGAATTTGATTAAATTTAATTTTTGGATGATTATACTTTGGGTTTTTGTAATACTGTAGTTTTCTTTGTCGTTCTTAGAAGGGTTACATTCTTAGATAGCACTGATATAAAAATATTTACATTTTATTAATAAAATCATAAGCGGAATTTATGGTGCTTAGTTCCTAGAGTTAATTTTTCCATCCAAGGACGAAACTCGAACAGGCTGAGAGGAGCAAGCGGTTTTATTTAACACTCCAAGTTTAACAGCGCTAATACTAGACGTTAATGCTAAAGTGAGCACTGTTGAATGTTGATGCCCTAGTAACTTTGTTATTTCAGCCATTTTTTTTTTATCTTTTAACCACCTTTTCAATTAAATATTGCCATGTGAGTAATGAACACAGAGCATATATTTTACCGCACTTCAAAGTTTACGCCTAAGGTTTAAATAAAATATATTTTTATTGAGTATTATTCATAATGAGAGTGCTTACAAAAGTGCTCACTTTACCGCGAAGATCTAGAAAATGATACAGGTTTTCAATTTTAGCATATTTAATCATTATTACAGCAAATATTTTCATGTTTGAATTTGAAATTTATAATTGTAAAGAGAATTTTATGTTTGAACACTTATTATAATATTTAGACGTGACTGCGGAACGATTACAAATTGAAAGTTGGCGAAAGTGGGGACATGATATGGCGTGTTGCTTTGTTTCTGATCCGAATGATAAATTGTCTTCCTGCGGAAAAAACATAAAACCACACAATCCAGTTTCCACGTCGTGTTGTGATTTTCTCAGTCAACATAGGCAAGCTACGGTGTTATGATTAATCTGTGTTTTCACGGCAGGAATAAATATATTGCAACTCGTGCCATTGCGGTTGCGAATAGCAGTTGCGCTGGGATAGTGTGTAGGTTATTGCAAATATTTGGCGAGCGAAATTTATATGTTGTACCGTAAACTGTTTTCTTACCGAAGCAATTGTTTGAAAGCCACGTCTAATTATTTATCAAAACTTTGTAACAATAAGTGACTGATATAACTAATGAGCCTGCTTTGTTCTACATGAGTGCAAATTATTTTAATGGAATTCTTAAGAGGTTAGATTGCAGCAAGGCCTTGTCTCGTAGACAGTAATATCATTATATATGGAACCAGAAACATATGCAACAGTTATAAGACAATTGCTAATACACGCAAGCCTTTCCTAAGACTTCGAGCCAGAAAACCTCATACAATAAGCTACCGTGCAACCATTTGCATTACGAAGGAAGCATTCGGATCATCTACTTCCTATGTAATAATTATAATATTTGGTAGATAATGTTAACAAATTGGTAATACTGACGGAGCAATCTATTTAAAAGTAAGTGCCTCAACCACTTAAATCATATGTAGGTAAGTTTACGTGCACTACTGTATCCCTACATGGGTGTATAATTTGGTGGAAATATGTTCATTGGTCCCCGATGTATGGCAGAAAACCTTAATTTTTTTAATGTGACATTTTTCATAAATAGCCGAGAATAAAATTATGTATTAAAATATTTTAGGTTGTCTTAAGTCACTTACACCATCAAAGTTAGGTAGGAAATTTTTGGAACATATAACATACCAAGTTATGGTTTCATGGCTGTATTTTGAAAAAATAAAAGACTTACCTTTTAATTCTTAGTTATACATTTAGATTGACTACAAAAGTATACCTTGTCACATGAATTCTTTTGAAAAACTATAATTGTTTCCCAAAAGAGATAAAACATACCTAAAAGCTTAATTTTGAATTTGTAAATTGTCGAAGAAATGATTTCATGCATAATTTCATTTTATTCTTGAGTAGATGCTGCCTGAAAAAAAAAATTTGTTGGGATTGGTTGCATGGTTTTGTGCATATAGCAAACAAAATTAAAATTTTTGTATAGTCGCCATTTTGAAAATTGTTGTGTGACTTACTAAGAGTATAAAAAACAATTTTTTGGTCTATACTAGCACTTTACTGTTTGCAAAATTTGCAGGGTTCGGTAGTTTGTTTTTAAACATATTAAATAAAAATGTTATACTTCATGTTGCTCTATCTTAAATATCGAATGGCGCACAGAAGAGGCTCTATGTCCACACATTAAATGGCTGCAATAAATAATGTTTACATAAAGATTTAAGTTGTAATTGAATTAAAAGACGTGCATTTTTATTAGCATTGTTATTAAACCAGTATTTTAAACACGTATACAAAATCAAATATTCAAATCTTAGTCTTTACGAATAAACGAAATAATACACTGAGAATTTTACAAGTGAATCTTAATTATTTGCATTCAAATTATTAGCTTTTATTCGCTGACATTTAGTATATCTCGCTTACTCCCCTCTGAGGAAAAACAAAAAACGGGATTTATTGCGTTTATGTGTGCCAGAGGTTCAAAATTCTTGCTCTTAAATAAAATTTAACGGAATTAAACAAGTGAATTCATTTATAGATTACTGATAATCTCAGTTGCTCTTAACAAGGACCTAGTTGGATGTAGGACATTCTGACACTTGTTGTGGCATCTCCATGCAGTAAGCTATATATGTGTGTGTCCTTTTACGGCTTGGATAATATGAGGAGCTGACTGAAGACTGAATATGGACCTAAGTGAGGAGCTGAGAACCCCATGAGCAGCAAGTAACTTCAGCACGGTTAAAAACCATCTCCAGATCGAAGCACTTTCATCAAATATTAGACATAAACATTCCCATGGGCTCAGTATGGACTGATTTTGCAATTCTAGCACTGAATCCGTAATAAAATACATGCGGTAGAACAGTGACACGTAATAATTTGTTTTAACTCCAAAGCTTGAGACTTTTACAAGCACAGTTGTTAAAAATAACAGCTTGTGTGAAAGCAAACAAACATGCTAAGTTTTTCGAGGGACGCCGTACAGCTTAATAGTTTTTCGGTCGATGAAGACAATTTATCATACAATTTGTAGCTGGAAAAAGCAATTCCACAGCTACACGTTGACACAAAAAAAATTAAACATCGTCTACACTTCAATGATTGAATCTAAAAAAAAATTAATATATTAAAACTTTCATGGAACGCACCAAATTGCTCACGACAAATGATTTAGTACTTTAGTAACGGAAATCAATAACGCGACCCACGCCGAGCACAAGGAATTGCTTCAGCAGAGACGTGCAGAATTTGTACTTGGCAAGTTCACCACGTCGTATTTCAGCTCTGGGTTTTTGTTAAGCTATAGTTGTGGAGGTCGTGTTTTAAGGTAATCAAGTGTAAGCAAACTGTTATTGTATCTGAAAGAGCTTGTACTCTGTAAGCTCGAAATAGTGATGTAAATCAGTGAAATAGAATTCACTGAAAGTCAGTTGCTAAGCAACTGACGTCTGGTAAGTCAAGGAAATGAACTGGGAACAAGCGACTTATACGGAAGTGGAATTCTGGACATACAGTGGAATCACAAATAGTTCTGTGAAATTCAGGCATCATATTATTAGTTATATGGCACTTATTATCAGTCGCTCACTTTTCACCGATTTGGCTTAATTCTATCTATTTCAGAATAAGAGTGTAAACATTAAATTATAAAGTATTGAATTTAAATCATAAGTCACCTGAGAACGTAAAGCCAAGCTGAATAATCTGGAATAGTAGCCTTTAAATTGTAAAGGAAAACTGCACAGTGTCCTTAAGCGGTTATAGCCTCACATATGATTTACAACAGCTCTTGCAATTACGTTCCAACTGCAGTGCTCTATCATAACTTTGCTATATTTTTGTGTATAATGTGTTAATAATATAAGCATACGAAAAATTCGTTCCTTTTGTGAACAGAGTTTATTAACGAATTTGCATAGAACAGCTGTACGGGATGACAAATGTGAAAAGTAACCCGTACATTAATTATATCTTGTTGGTAACTCAAAATATTTTATAGCAAAGTGAACATATTCATAAAAATAAAGTATTTTCAATACAACACTTGGTTTATTTTGCAAAACAAAATATGTTTAAGAAAATATTAAAAAAAAAACATCAACGATGGGGATTTGAACATAACATGTGTTATTTAAAGCGTATTAGTGTGTAACTGAACTATTTAAACACATGACAGCGACATTCAAAATCATAAATATAAAGTAAAACGCATTAGCTTCGTTTATAGGTTTTTTTAATAATTTTGAGTATTTGCCTACATTAAATTTATTTGGAACACCACTAAACCGCGATTGTATTCTACATTATTTCTTAAATATGTCCCACGGTTGTAATAACGCTCTGTACGACATGTATGTGGTCAACGTAATTCAAGTAACAAAATCCTATGCAATCTGCGCATGCAACCGTTTATATCACACAAAAATCACTAAATAGGTGTATAATTGATAGTTCAAAGGTTAATTAAGTGCTAAAGGTGACATTATAACGGTCTGGACCATCAAAACCTACGACGGCAGGGTCTGTGAAGTACCAGCCCAGACGTCACATTTATGGCCTGAGCTATGTGAAGTATCTGAGCATTGCCTACACATCTTTACGTCTATAGAACAGTACCGTGATCCTGTGACGACACTCATAGAGAGGATCTACCACACTTCTGTGACACTCCTGGTCTGAAGGTTTGTTACCACAATATTTATGAACCTTCACTTCTCTGTATCTAGCGAGATGGGGCAGTGAATACACACTAGACTTGTAATTTGGCCCAGGGTTCGATTGTCAATACAAGAATAAAGGTTTTTGTCTTCTATGTTCTTCTAAACTATTCCAGGCGATGAAGGGATGGCCGAGAGTATCTAAGTTCGGGTCTGTAGGAGCCACTGGTTGAGTTTATAATTTATCTGCTTCACAAACTATTGTGCCATTAATTAAAAAAATTATATAACTCCACAAATATATATTCCAGATTGTTATGTTTTGTGTATTCTGTTATTCCACGATTGTGAATATAATTTATGCCAACTGTTCCTATTAAAAGTGGTACTATATATTATCTGAAATGCCATTAAAATTTGGAAAAAACTTTGAGCACAAAAGTAAAATGTTAAGAACAACCTCCAAGCCCAAATAGTTGTAATATTTATGTAATGCAATGACTTAGTATTAGAAAACGAAAAACAATTGTAATATATTGATATACTACTTTCTCTGAAAGTAAGTGAACTTCACCGAAAAGGGTTTTACTTTACCGCCATTTTGAAAGTTAAGGTCCTTACTAAGTAGCATATGTATATCGTGTTTGGTGAAACACGTTTCTTGCATTCAAAAATTGAAAGGGCGGGACACACTTTTTTTCATGTCATGCTATTTTCTGAAATGGTTAGCAAAAAATTCATTTCTAAAATCAACGCCTACACGATGCACTGTCAACTTACAAAATTTGATTTAAATCTGTGTGTAGGTTTCATGTTTCCCGAGATAGGACATGTCACCGTTTCTATCACGTGTAATTCTTACAGAAAATCGTGTGTTTTATCTCGAAAAATATATAATAACCTATTATCGCCAAATTTGGGACGAATGTGATAGTATGGTATTCCATGTAAACGCATGCACTTTAAATTCAAACGGAACTTGTTTTCGAAATATGTCTAAAAAATATTATATGTTTATTTTGTATAGCTTTGACCAATTTTGGCCAATTGTATGCTGGCAGTTTATATTACAAGCATCATATATGCAAAGAAAGAAATACTTTGGTCACCCATTTTGTACGGAAACTTTATGTGAATCAATGAAGCTTTTATACCATATCTCGGGAAATAATTTACCTATTCCTACGAAATTTAGCACATAAGTAAAACCTCAGCAGGCGATTATAAATTAGTATGTTTTAAGTATGTAAGATAATTTTTCAAAATTGCTACTATAAAGCCATTTTAGTTTTGTATGTGATATCGACAAAACAATATATTTAATTAAAATGTAACGTTTTATAATGTCATAAAATATTATAACCAACAAATATGTCCACACAAAGTCTCTTTTGTCCACCACTTTTAAGATAGCTTCACATGACATTTTAAAATTTTTATGTCATATCTTTGGATTAAAACCACAGATTCATAACAAATTTGGCAAACAAGTATCACTATGACATACCATTAAAACTGTTAAGTTTTAAGTGGGTGGACAATCATTTTCAAAATGATGGCTATATATACATTTTAGCTCATTATGTTACATCTGANGTTATATCTGCAAAACTAATTTCAATTTATCTTCGCTTGCTAGTATCTATTATATACATCAAATGTATCTAAACAGAGCCTCATTTCTCCACCATTTTGTAAGATATCCCCACATGAAAACATAATATTTTATTTCATATCTCGGAAAACCAGGAATGGTTCTTTTTTTTTNATTTAATAAGATATCCCCACATGAAAACATAATTTTTTTTTCATATCTCGAAAAACCAGGAATGGATCTTTTTTTAAATTTATCATCGCAGGCCATATTAATGTATGTTTTTTATGTGTGCTATAAACACATTTTAAAAATGGTGTATATAAAAACGTTTTAGCTTACTGTGCTATACCTGGGAATCTATTTAACCGATTTTACCTTAACTTTGTATACTGGCAGTATCTATGAAAATTATTGAATGTACTTATACATAATCCATTTATTCTCTTTTTGGAAGATAGTCTATAAAAAAATTGAGTTTTTACGCCACATCTCGAGGAATTATCAACCTATTCCTACCAAATTTTTCACGCAAGTTGTGCTACAGAAGGGTGTGTAAACCAACATGGTTTTATTGTGTCAGACCTCTTTTTAATGTTGTTAAATGTAAATAATTTGGATTAATATGTTGACGCTTATTACTGTTATACTGATGCTAATACTGGGTCCCACAGTTGGTCGCCAAATAACAATGACGCTGTACCGCCACTGTGGGAGACAGGGTGACTTAGAGCTTCGTAGTTAATGCCTTCAGGCACAGACCATATGATGCCTGAAGGTTAAGGAGTTTTCAATAATGTAGTCTTTTGCTGTATCATTTTGAAGGACGAATATATTGTCTGGAGTTTGCGCAATNGTTTTATTGCGTCAGACCTATTTTTAATGTTGTTAATGTAAATAATTTGGATTAATATGTTGACGCTTATTACTGTTACACTGATGCTACTGCTGGGTCCCACAGTTGGTCGCCAAATAACAATGATGCTGTACCGCCACTGTGGGAGACAGGGTGACTTAGAGCGTTGTAGTTAATGCCTTCAGGCACAGACCATATGATGCCTGAAGGTTAAGGGGTTTTCAATAATTTAGTCTTTTGCTGTTTCATTTTAAAGGACGAATATATTGTCTGGAGTTTGAGCAAGAACTACATTCATCAACACTTGAGAGGTGTGGTACTCTAATTTGGCTATTTGGCTATTCGGATTAACTGCGGACGACTTCGTGGTTGGGTGGGGGGTTTCTTTGTGCGGCGATTGTATACTTAGCTCTGGCTGCTGTTCGCGCGGGTAGGCTGTCAGCTGTGGATGATCTCCGGTGAGTTGGGTGGCCTTTGGAAAAAGGCCCTTACTATGTGTCGTCTTCCCTGGACGGCTCTACTGATATACTGAGGTACTGTTGTGGCCGGGAATCCGATTCCCGGCTTCTCGACCGACTGACTAACCTCTCGGCTCTGCAATAATCAACCCACCCCACTTCTCTTGGAAAGGGGTTTTATGCTTGCCAGCCTCCACCCTTAAGTGGCGGCACGTGTCTCTATTATTAGGGGAGGGGNCTCTTGGAAAGGGGTTTTATGCTTGCCAGCCTCCACCCTTAAGTGGCGGCACGTGTCTCTATTATTAGGGGAGGGGTTGAGGTGGAAGGCAACGCAGAACAATGCCTTTCAAAACCCGTGCCCTTATTGCTGAATGTTAGGAGGGGGTGGCAATTTGCTCCTATCTTTCTCTGTCAGCTATCTCGGTGTGTTTCCACATTGTCCTGCGGTTAGCTAAGGGAGATAGATGGGGGGGGGTGTTCTCGGAACCATTATCCAGCTGTCATCTGTTTCTCTCGCGGTGCGTGTTTTCTGAATTTAGGCAAACAGTGCATGATTATCACGTGAACCTCTGCGCTCCACAGATCTCACAGGTGGGCTAGTGGCGAAGGGCAAAGGGAGGGTGAAGGGAAGCCCTAAGCCATGGGACACGTGTCACTGCGATCCGCCACCTGCCTCGTGGCACATGTCGACTGAGAGGCGCTCGCAAAGTGGGTCAGCGAGGCTTCAGTTCCAAAAGACGACACACGTCAATGTTATATCTGTAAAAAAAATGAACATCTTTCAACTTTACTTGTATGTTAATTGTGTTAGTTGGATGCATGAATTATGCATACGGAGATCCCCTTTTTCCATAATTTTTGTAAACTGGTTTCTTTTGAGAAAATTAAACATTTTGAAATATTTTCAGAGCAATTTATTTATCTCCAAACATTTCTTATAATTAGAACTACAGCATGTTATGCAAAGTTGCATGATTTAGGTGAGGTCAGATATGAATTTTGAAAATGGCTACCGTAGAAATATTTTCATAAGTTTGGCATATCTAATTTATAATTTATACAAATTCAACCAACTTCATTTAAAATATTTGCAAACATGTAATGAAAAGTAATTTGGCTCGTCAGTTATATGAGTAACTTTTTTTTGATAGCCGGACATATAACTATTTTATGATTATTTGCTATATCTAACATACAATTTGGCTAATTTCGACTAAACTTTGTGTGCTTAAAGTACATGTATGGCATCATATATATCAGTACAAAAACACATTTTTCGGCCATTTTGTAAGATAATACCACAAGAAAAAATTAAATTTTCATGTAATAGCTCGGGAAATAATTAACCGATTCATACCAAATTTGGGGAACAAGTAGCACGACCATAGGCTATAAAAAACAACTTTCTATGTTTTATTTAGGACAGACATTTATTTTCAAAATAGCAACAGTATAAACATGTTATTGTATTTTAAATTTATGAAACTTTTAACCAAAATTCAACTTTTTGTTTTTATACTGACAGTAACTAATACAACCATCATGTCTAAACTAAGTCCCTTTTTTCCACCATTTTGTGAGATAGCGCTACATGAAAAAATAACCGAAGAGTCTTGGTTATTATAGTGTATGTTACTCCATCATATTTTACCCTAGAATATCGTTTACTTAATTTTTTTTCCGTTACTCGTGGATCGAAAAGTGCAATGAAAGTTGTTCGTATTCAAAAACATACTAGTAGAATAAATAAAACAACCTACTTTGTATTGAGAGCCCCCTAAAATATTTTGTAAACCAGCAAAGTTATACAAAAGCTGCAGGTTACTCGACTCTGATTTCCATACAATTTTCACGTATCATCAATGTTTAATTTTTTTATGCAGACTGCTTGGACAGTTACCTTTTATTATTGCTATATTTTATGCGGAAATCTGCACCAGATTAAAGCTTACATGACTAAACTCACATTGTCTTAAAACAATGGATTTATATAATAAAATAATTTTTAATAAATCCATTTGAAAAATATATATAATTTTATTTGGTTGTCGCACTATTTTTTTAACTGTTTTCTAAAGTAAAGTTTTACAAATGTGCTGAAAATGGATTAAGTGATAATTTAATTAATAAAAGCCACTTATATTATGACATGATTGAAAATACAGATATTTATTGTTATAAAAGGATGAAGTACCGGACTTAATTTTCGGAAAGTTAGGTACTAGCAGAACATTTTATTTAATCCATAATGATTACTTGAAAAGAAGAGAACACATGCTATGTTAAAATCACAATCATTGATATTTTCCCAATATTTAGTTAAAATTTGCTTGTTTCGCAAAATAAACCAAGCATTGTATTAAAATATTGTACATATGTTTGTATTATTATGTTTGCTTAGATATAAAATATTATAAGTTACTGACAAGATTTAGCAGGTGTTGTATTTTTTTGACCTTTGGTTATTCAATTGGGCTTATAACTGCAATCAAATAAAAGATGTTTAAAAATTTTATGAATTACACTTATGCTTTTATTATTTAAGTACTTTACAAAAAAAACATCACAGTAATAAAATCTTTAAAGCAGTACAACCATAGGAAATGTATATTTACTGAAATACTTTAAAACACAGTCCATACAATCTGTGTTAAGTAATTTTAAATTTTCTGAACGAAAATCATATGCCGTTTTACTCGAGGAAGGAGTCAGTCACTGACTCCTGCCAACAGACCCCTCACATGGCTGAAGCCACATTCTCCACAATTCGCTCCACATGATCCACAATCGCTCCACATGAACCAAAATCGCTCCACATGCTCCACAATCGCTGCACATGCTTCATAATCGCTCTAAAACTGCTCTACAATAGCTCCGCAACCTCCACAATTAACTCCGCAATCAGCTCCGCAATAGTTCCGAATGCTCCGCAATCGCTCCACAATTGCTCTATATGCTCCACAATCGCTTCACATGCTCCATAATCGCCCCCACATGATCCACAATCACTCCACAATAGCTCCACATGTAACACAATCGCCCCACATGCTTTAAAATCGCTCAAAAATTATCCACAATCGCTCCACATGCTTCACAGAACTTCATAATCGTTCCACATGCTCCACAATCGCTCCNCCCCCACATGATCCACAATCACTCCACAATAGCTCCACATGTAACACAATCGCCCCACATGCTTTAAAATCGCTCAAAAATTATCCTCAATCGCTCCACATGCTTCACAGAACTTTATAATCGTTCCACATGCTCCACAATCGCTCCACATGCTTCACAATCGCTCCACATGCTCCAAAATCACTCCATATGCTCCACAATCAGCTCCTGTAGACTGACGCCTGCCGACTGACTCCTTCCACAAAAGTCAGATACTAACTCCTGCATGTGATATCTCAAGACCTGCACATGAGTGGCCAGTCAAAATCATGCGGCAACTCGGTG
>NQII01009017.1:0-59630 GCA_002778355.1 Clitarchus hookeri | reverse complement strand
CACAAAAACATAACACATTAACGGAAACATAAAATTTTCATTAGCAGCATACTTAACGAGTGATTCCGTACAGATCACCAGATTTATCGAGTCTCTAGTTTTTCTTACGGGGGCATTTGAAAGCCTTCATTTACGAGGCTCCGGTTGATTCCATTGAAGACCTCGTCGCTTGATTATCCTGTGCGGCTGCACGCATGCGTGTAATACCCGGCGTATTTTAATCTGTTCACCAATCACTCCACCGACGCTACCAAGCTTGCATTACTGTCAGTGGTAGCAATTTTGAGCAATTATTATAAACATTACTGTAAAAAGGCATTTAGCGGCGGAGTTTTAAATAAACAATGTGTTGCATTTCATGTGTTATTTTTGTGTTTGTGCCTCAACGCGTCACTCCCGCCCATATATTCCAATACAATAATTGTTTGTTTTAGTGAGCTCTACCACCCCTCAATGTTTGTCCCATGATTTTAGAATCATCCTGTATATAATATACATATTTAGAATATTGGAGAGATTTGGTCGGCTCTTAACATCGAGGTGAGGATGGAGCAACGCGGGAATGCAAGGGCGAGGAAAATGGGAGATCCCCGAAGAAACCCGGCTACCAATGGCATAGTCCGGCAAGATTCCCAAATGTGAAAAAATGGGAGTGACCCCGCCGGGAATCGAACACGGTTCGCCTAGGTAGGAGGTGAGGAGTCTGACCACTTCCCCACCGCGGCCCCAATTCCCTGTGCGCACTGAACACGTACTGGTCTCGTGTTGGGAATCGCTCCTCAGGGCAATTGGTGACATGACATGGTAGGCGCACAGCCGGAGCACAGTGTTCTCACATGTAAACTAAAGTGGAAACATATTCTGGCGATGACGGACAACACGACAAGTCAGGAAACGGTCGGGGCAAGGCATGATACACGAAAACCAAGTCACAGAAACTCCATTAAAATCAGATAACTAAGGTGCAGCCTGCACGTTATAGAGGTAGCTAAATTTCTGTTTATTTTTTGATAAGTCAGCGCATCGTTGATTTGGAGATCACAATTAACATGAGTATGCCTTAATAATCCGAAACTTCTCGCTAGTTCATTTATAACGCTATTTAATATTTAAAATTAATTAAGAAATGAGCTATAGGAATGAGACACAATTTAACAGAACTAGCAACATTTATTCCTTGAAATTAATTGTTTTTTTTTTTTTTTTTTTTTTTTTGTTTTAGAGTCAAATTTCTAGGTGTACCACAACGGAGTTACTTATAAAATACGTCCATAACTTTTGCTTGCTTTACACCGTCTTTTATTTATGAATATTTAAAAACAGCTACATATCCATAATTTAGAAAAACCTATTTATTTCCCTAAAAGGAAGAAAACCGCCAAGCAATATTCGTGGCAATAAGCTTAACTGTTTTACGATATCTACAGATATTTAAAACATTCTACAGAGTAATTTATGTCTGAGTTTCAGTTTACGAAAGTCCCAAATCAGTTGGAAATTAAGGAAAATGAAAAGAGCCTTTTTTAAAACAAGTAATCAGCAGTCACAAATAAAATGAAAAGTGCACGAAACAAACACTTGTAACTGTTATAATTGATTTGAGTGAGGAATTGGGTGGTCGATAGTTTGAACTAATGTACCCATTAATTCGATGAACACAAGCAACCTAGCCTTACGTGATTTTCTAAAATTACATTCACGTTAATACATATATTATAGGTTATTTAGGCACTAGCGTAGGCACATTTTTTTTGCGTACATGGGGGTGGGGGGTTCATTCGTTAATAAAAAGGTGCATATGAAAATCTTTTAATTTTTTTTATTTATCTTATTCTTGTTATGTTCATTGTTTCACTATACTTTCTGTTTATCTAATTTTACTGGTAACTATCTAAATATATTTCTTTTTTTAATGTATCCTTCATACTTGTGGGGAGGGGTTTAACCCGGACACCCCTCTACGCCATACCCCCGTATACGCCAGTGATTCTAGGTAATCCCTAGTCTTGGGAGTTGTACTCGCCAGAGTTCTCGCCGAGCAGGAACTGCAGTTCGCGGCCGTCCTCCGCGATGGCGAGGTAGCCCCTGGACTCGTGGCAGCTGACGACGGCGTCCGTCCAGGACAGCCTCCGGCCGTGGAAGACGTACCTGTGCCTGCGGTGCTGCTTCGTCAGTTGCACCTCCTCCCCGAGGCCGACTGAGACAACACCAGACTTATCTGAAGTAACCACGGCGGCAGCGCCAATCACAGTGTTCCAACTCCAACCAAATTCTTTCCCAGTGTCATATCTCGCACGAGTGAACTGTTTGTTTCGTTGTTTGAAACTTCGGATCGTCTGCCTACAAAACTCACCGTTTTAGTAATAATTTTAATGAGTGTATTTTATTATAAATGGCTGACACAGATATTTTTGACGAACATGAAAGACATCCCGATGGAGATTTTTCAAATGACTGGCAAAACATTTCCTTTACTAATTCAGAAAGGTAAGTTCATAGAACATAACCACAATTTTTTTTTCTATAACTTCTACTGAACGATATTTGGAAAGAAGCATTGTATCATTATCTATTATTTTAACCTTCCCATGGATCATATTACTTTATCTGACATACTATCAGAGTGTAAGTGGCGTACGTTTTACGAATTATAATTAGGTTTTTTTTTTTCGTTTAGGCTACATAAAAATGTAAAGCATAGAAAGAAAGCACTATTTTGTGGGAATAACTATTAAGAAATTAATAAATTACAGTAACGCAACGATAATACCAAACATGTATTAATTCATATGTCATAAATTATGTACTACCATTGTCGAACTAATTAAAAGGTATTTCTTATTTGCATTTTTATCATAATCTTCTACGTTAATACAGGTTTATTCTTAAAAAATAAATTGTGAATATATTGTATATGGACATGTTGCAAACATATGTTCTTATTTATACCTTATTTTAACAATGCGTCGAACATTTTCTTTATTAAAACTGTGATTTATGAATTTTATTTTGTATTTAAATCCCTAATACACATTGTTTTTTATTTCAAGCCCGATGAGAATGGGATTGCTATCTGTGAGGTCGTGGGAGATGAATTTGTACCAATAGTAGAAGATATTGAAGTAATTAAAACAGCAGCGGGTTTGGAGAACCCGGGAGATGACGCACGAGATGGAGAAGTGGAAGTGCATAACACGGAAGAAGGCAAGACACTACCAGAAGCAACAAAGAGTGCGAGGAAAATAAAGGTTGATAAGCACACGTGGAAACGAACGGTTCGTAAGACAATCAGGTTAAGCTTCCAAAAATTTCAGTGGTCAGGAAGTATGCAAAATAAAAATTGCCATTAAGGGAGATCACACAAATTGCAGGATAAAATGTGCATGGGAAATAGACAATGAAACCACTGAACATATATGTATGAAATTTTATTCTCTGATTGACGATGAAATATTACATTTTTATTATAGGAAAACATAAATAATTTCAAAACAACGTGTTCGAAAGGAAAATAAAATTTCAAACAGGCCAAGAACATTTTCCTTTAGGTACTATTTTAATATTAATGCGAGAAAAATACAGGTTTGCAAGGTCTTTTATCTAGATGTTTTGCATATCAGTTAGCAGCGTATTAACAATTATCATTGCAAGAAGTATCCTGGGTTGATAGGAACACCTACAGTTCGTGATCAAAGAGGAAAGAAAACCAAAAAACATGTTGGAGAAGCAGAAAAACAGGTAATTAGAGACCACATTAACAGCTTTCACAGAATACCTGCTCATTACTGTAGGGAACAATCGTCTAGGGAGTATTTTGAACAGGGTTTTAACATATCAAAAATGTATGGTATGTGCAGAGAACAATGTATTTCGTAAGAACCACTCATTTGACCACAAAGTAAATGGTTGCACAGTGAAATATCCACAACTGAATATAACGTAGGGTTGCATGTGCCCACAACTGGCCAATGTGATACATTGAAAGAGTTTGAGGCTCAAGCCCGGTCCACCTAGGTGGGAGGCGAGTAGTCTGACCACTACACCCCTGGGACCCCCGCCTGGGATCGAGCCAGGGACCTCAGCTGTGCGAGATCAGTTTTTAAACCATTACGCATATTGTGGATTTTCAGTAGTTTTTAAGTACTGTATTAAAAAAAAAGAAGTTTTATTTAGGCGCAACACCCTGGTCCTCGATATAATCACACATTATTTAAGAAAACAGAGATGGAACAACCTTATATACCGCGAAATCCAGCAATATGGCGTCACTGGCTAGCAACATGGCGGAAAACCGTTCGCCATCAGCCCCGCGGTAGCTTACTTGTCAGCCGGCAGCCTAGCCAATAGGGAATCTTTCTCAGCATGTGACAGCCAATCAAACGAAGGGCACATTCCCGAGCCCTTGCGGAGGAAAACGGAGAATGGGTACGCTCACATCAAAGGTATTGCCGCACCATTTCACTTCTGTGTAGTTATATATTCTGAGATAAAATTGTGGTCATCTTAATTTTTTAATTTGAAAACTTCCGTAGCTACATGACACCTGAGACAGTGGTTTACCGAAGGAAAAGTTGACTGCTTCCTTCAGTGTTCAACGTTCAGCAAACACGTGCGAACAATTTTGTCCACTTTTGGCTGCCATGCGTACACGATGCTGCCATCCCATTTCATTGGGCCAGTAAGGACTCCGATACTCTAGAGCAGATTGTTTCACGACTGGTTTGTAAAGTATTTGCGGAGTAGGAAAAGAATCACATCACAGAAGAATAAACTAGAATGATGCAGGTTGTGCACGGCAAACTGAGCATTTTTTTATGTCCTTCTTAAGATCTACTTGTATGCACGTTGTGTATCCTTCCGCCAGATGTAAAATTAACATTGCAATGAACCTAATCACTTTATTCAAGTATTTGTCATGCGAAACTGTAAAATAATTATAAAAAAAGTGTTATTTCACAAACCTGCTATTACTTCCACTTATATGGATTTTAAAAAAACATAACTCTGGAGAGGTTAGTTTAGTGTTCAACTTTTAGACATCTAACAACTTTCCCTCCNATTTCCGACATATTCCTGGCCAGCTACGTGCAGCCTTTTTTTTTTTGCCATCTGAGTCACGGAAGCGATGGAGAGATAAGGGTGACAAAGTCCCGTGCATCAATCGCGCCGGCTCATCTACGTGCAATGTTCTAAACTGGCGTGCAGCGATCCCCTTGTTCCGCTGGAACTGTGTCACTTTAAACGGTGGCCCCATCATTTATACTAGTTCAAAGTCTCTAGCAAAGTTCGCTACTTGTCCCTGTACTAATTCCGATGGCGTTCCCGATCAGTGACGACATAGTTTGGAAAGGCAGTTTCCTCGTACCTCGTGTCAAGTGCACTTCCTTCCCGTGTGTCAGTACGTGCGACGCACGTAAAGTAATTTGGCGGGGAAACGTGTATTCCAAACACACTGCAAAGCAGTTCAATCTCCAGGCACGTAGTAAGGGACACCCGAATATCGCGAAAATATTTCACGACCAGTTGTATTTCATAACACCTTAGCTCAGATACACTTCAGCGATTGGATGATCTAGGTGTCCGCCCGCGAATCACAGACGCAGTAGCGGAGTAAGCTGATTTATGATTGGCCAGTCGAGTAAGACAATGTCTTCTCACAAGCACACGCCACCCAATAAGCAGAGGAGTACTGGTTNTTTATGATTGGCCAGTCGAGTAAGACAATGTCTTCTCACAAGCACACGCCACCCAATAAGCAGAGGAGTACTGGTTGTATGCCCCAGGGTATTGAAATATAGCATGTACGGAAATCTTTTCGTGAAATTCGGGTCACTCTATACATAGTCCTCTTTAAGGAGTATGAAGTGAAACGTTATCTGTGAAATAGCTGTTTGCACGCGTATCTCGGTAAATAAATATTCAGGAAATAAAACTTTTTGATAGATAATGTAAAAAGTAATATTATATGCCCCCTTTATTTTACTTTTATTATATTAACTGTATTTATGGAGAAACATTTTATGAAAATGGTCTAACATCGCATTTGTAAAGCTCGGCTCAGCAGATTCCTTAAGAGGTAGGAGAATAGTGCGACTATACGAACGTAGTTTATTCTGTGGGTTTTCATCGCGTGTAATAGTCCTACTTTTAGAGATCTCATTTACACAGTGCATCATCACGACGGAAACACTGCACGCCTTGCGCGTAGGAGCGACGAGTCGCTAGCGGCACGTGTTAGTTTCGCCCGTATCGCTCCCTCGCTTCTTGAACTTGAACAGGCAGTCACATACTTCTCTTAAAAGTTAGTGGCCAGGACATTATTTTCTGTACATTCGTTGTTTGCGCATTTACGCGTACATCTGCAAATAAATCTCTTGGGAATACAACTTTTGGCCAGGAACGATAAAAAAAAAAATGATCTAAGCCCGTACAGTTTTGTTTTTATAATATTTAGTCTTTTCTAAGACAAACAAATCGTGAAAAAATTGTCGAAAATCGTATTTTTAGATCTTTCCTGCGCAGTTTCTTGGTAGGTAGGAGAAAAGCCAAAATGTACAGTCATAATTTAATCCATGCGAATTAATTAATCGCGTGTAATAAAATCCGACTGGTACAGATCTCATTTGCACAGGAAAGCGTAACAGCGGAAGCAATGCACGCAGTTTCAGCGCCTTGCGCGTAGGGTCGACGGGGTGCTGGTCACCCGGGTTATTGTCGCCCGTATGTGCTATGCTTAGCAAGCGAAAAAAAAAAAAAAAAATCTTGGGGCCATGAACTTTTAAAGGCTTTGTCGAGAATTTGGTATAGGGAAATACATGTTAATGAAATTCTGGTTTTTGAAGCCAATTTTGAAGATATAAATCTGAAACAAACATTTAAGTGTGAGAAATGATATTCTCAAACTCTGTGCCAAGACAAATATAACAATTTGCTTCAGTAATGGTTTTTTAATTATTAAAGTTTACTGATCTTTCTAAGGAAAATGGCTGTATATTAATGTTACAAAAGGCTTCGATACCAAAAAAGCACGTATTTTTCTTCTTAAAAAGTCCCTGGTTGTATTTATCTATCTTTTACAGGGACAGCAAAAAACCTAATTTTATGAACACGTATTTCCCTACAGCAAATTGCGAACGAGGTGAGGAAGCAGACTGGACGTACCGGCCTTGCAGAGGAAGGACAACCGCTTGCCGCACTCCCACTCAGAGAACCAGAGTCGATCCCGCTGTCCGCCGGCGCTGAGGCAGTTGTGGCCTCGGCGCTGTGGCGTTCTGAGCCACGGCGGGAAGGAGTTGGCGACGCCGGGCGTCGACGGAAGCGTCTCCCCTGTGTTGTCCCACGTCCAGGCGCCGTCCTGCACGCTCGCTCCCAGCCAAACGTGCCGCGAGCCTGCGCCGACACACCGCTCTCACGCACTCCTTCGACAGCGCCGCGATATATCGATACATCGCTTTAGGCGCGGCAAAGCACGAATTTTGTGTTCAGAGCTGTAATAGTATCAATTTGACACACAGTCGTGTATCGGGACACATAAAAGTGAGTTTGTACTTAATTTTACTGGCAGCAGCTGTTTAAGAGGCTGTATCACCCTTTGTGCTAAAATGATTCGTTTTAGTGTCATAACAGGAGAGTGAGGGTCATTAACGGAAATGTCTCATTATAAAAACATTACATGTCATGGTTCTGTGCAAATTTATCCACCTAACTGTTAAAAGGTGTTCCCAGGTTGTCATTAGAAGGCGAGAATTAATTATATATAAAATGTCTTTTTTGGTTAATTGTTTTATAAATATGCGTTAATAGTTCATATATTATATCCGTAATGATGTGGTAGGTAACTTACTAAAATTCTATTGTTACATTTTTNTATGCGTTAATAGTTCATATATTATATCCGTAATGATGTGGTAGGTAACTTACTAAAATTCTATTGTTACATTTTTCCAATTAATCTTCCTAAATTTGAATAGGGGAGAAATATATAAAAAAAAATTCAATATGGTGTGTGACATGGNTTTTTCCAATTAATCTTCCTAAATTTGAATAGGGGAGAAATATATAAAAAAAAATTCAATATGGTGTGTGACATGGGCTCTTAACCTTGTTGTGCCCATCGTGGACAATTGTTTCCATGTTGTACAGTGATGTTGTATTTTTCCAATGCTGTACACTGCGATGCTCATTGTCCAATAATTTTCCATTAGGGAAACTGGTTCGTAAACCGCGCCACTGCTATATGTTGTGACAGGTTCATAACTGTAATCACCGAGTACAAAAGCTACAGCTTATTGGTTGTGGTAACGTAACACATTCTTTTCCAGCTGAAGTACAGCACTCATGATATAAATTCTTATTTGAAACACCACAAATCATAAGTTGATATGGGAATGAAAAGGTTAAGGCGTTCGCCTGGAGAGCTATATGTTTGTGTGAGCATGGCAAACATTGATGAAGCAGTACGGATGATGCCGACTGGTTTATGTAAAGCTGTAGGCGCAAGTTACTCCCGCAGTGGTTTCATCGTGATCGTAGAGCCTTTAGCAGTGATCCCATAATTTTATTGGACTCGGCTCTGTAAAAAAGTCCAATGCACGCCTCTATTGTAGTTTCACATGTATCCTGTTGGTGGATTTTGAGATACGGTAGTCTGAGAATAATATTTCCTATGTGAATTACGTATTAAAAATATCATTCCGTCATCGTTTTGAATGTGCTTTCATTCGTAGGTAACCCTATTGGGAGCACATCTAATATATTCGTCGAAGAACGATTTTTTCAAACACTATGCAACATACCATAGGTAGACGACCGTCTTTACAGCACGGTCTTGAGAGTCAATGAGGTTGAAACGAGTTGGATGTGGAGCAGCGCTGGAATGCAAGGCTGGAGAAACAGGAGATCCCGAGGAAAGTCCGCCAACTAGTGGCATCATCCGACACGATTCCCATATGCGAAAATCCGGCAGTGACCCGGGCGGGGATTGAACTTTGTTCACCTTGATGGGAGGCGGGCAGTCTAACCGCTCAGCCACCGCGGCCTCTCTATATATAACTAAAGTTGGCTACCCCAACATTCCCATGGCATCATGAAAGCCAGAATCTCCTCGGCCATGAATATCAATGAAATATTTTTAAAAACTAGTTAGTAACTTGATTTTTGGCATGCTGTTGAAAATAAAAGGGAAATATGTTTTCCGTGAGGAAAATAAGAGCATGAAAAATCTTTGAAGTTTATGTCTCTGGATCTTATCATATACAATCCAGAACATAGTTTTCATTACACATTTATGTATATTATGTGTATTTCTGAAAATGAAAAGCGATCGAATGGGCTTTTCCAAAATTGCTTTATGAAAACTACAATACGGTATTACTGGATCAACAACGAATGTCGAATAGAGGCGAGTTTGAGATTGGAAGACTGCAATCAAATTCATTGGCTTGCACATAGAGGCGAAATGCATCTAGTGTACATACACTGGAATAGAAGAATAAAGCACAGCGCTATTAATCACAGGAAACTACTCGGCAAGTCAGAGAGTTTTTTTTTTACACATCATCTTCAGGGGCATGATTATATGTCCTTGTAGGTTTTTTCATTCCTCATGTGAAATTTCAGGCAAGTTTCAAACCAGCACACAACAGATGGTGACATGTTGAAATATAAATATTGAGCGGCTATAAATCTGGAACGAATTGTTAAGTCGGAACACTAATATATCGGAAGTGGCTTAGCCTCCGAAATGTGGTGAAATCAAACCATAAGGCGTCGTTGTAAACGGTGGCCAAAGAATTTCGATCCACATCGCAGGCATGCCATCCACCAGGAGTTAGTTGAATATGTACTCTATGATTGAGCTGTAGCCTACAAACCTAAACCCTATGCCTATAATGTCACCTCGTTGTTTACAACTGAGCAAAATACATCGTCCATGAACTACGGAAAATTGTAATGGTAGCATATTAAGTGACGAAACAGATTTTCATTATGGTGAGCCGTATGTGTGTCGGTGCGATGAATGTTTGTATTATTTCCACTGCAAAGCTTGGTAGTGAGATCATGGCATGGTTATATTTTTCTCAGCATTGAATTGGTTAGCTAGATTTAGTGCCTGGAACCATAAATTCCAAGGATGGTGGATTAGTCATAGTTAGTTTTTCGCTATCCAAACTTCGGAAGCTATTCATAATAGGCTCATTTGATTTTCAGCATGACAATACCACTCGTCCATTGTCGAGTGGTTTGAGGACTTGGAAGTGGAGGAAATTTGAATGGCTGGCCCAAAGTCTTTAACTTAACTAGACTGAACTCATTACGGATGAATTGGAGCACTGGTTGAAATGCCAGAGCAAACCTCCGACAAAATACCAGAGAGCTGTATTTGTCTAGGTTTTTGGGTTGAGTTCAAGTCCATTTTAGAGCTCCTAGCGAGGTAGTGCAGTGATAAACTTTCGGACTCGCATTCAAAAGGACCTGATATGGTTTTTCATGGGTTCCCGAAATCACTCCAGGCGAATTCTGGGATGGTTCCCTACTATAGGCAATGGCCGACTCCTGCCTTGTCCCTGCTTCACTGAGCAACTTGCTCCATCTCTAACGACATCGCTGTTAACGAGACGTTAAGCCCTACCCTACCTATAGTTTTAGAGATTCTCCTGACGTTTTGACTTGCATTGTCGTAGACATCTTCAAGAAAAATTTTATTCCCCATCGTTTTGGGGCTTGTGTAGGCCTAAGCATATACACTGTATGTGTTGCCCTCCCTCGCTCTCTCTTTATCATGCACACACACGCCAAATGTCTGCGTCAAGACATACTGAAATATCGGGATAATCAGATATGGCAGCCTCAACCCAGAAGCCTATCAGTATGACTCCTGCCACGGAAGTCACCGATCGAGACCAACAAACCAAAAAGCTGTTCCCCTTTTTTGATGTAGGAGTGTAACCAAAGTCTTGCATGAACCTATTGACCATTTTTGGAAAGTCTTCTTCAGAGGTTGTAAGTTGTGATAGCTGCGGTTTGACTGACCTACATCGTACTGACATTATATCAGAGTCTGTTTAATGTTTTACCGGAGTTGTTCAGTCGTAGATGGTCCTACCGTGTACCTGCAGTCAGGTGGCACCTCCAAGAAATTAATGAGTTTTTGTGGAATTTCTCTAAAAGTAAATAAAAACTAATTGTATAAATTGGTTTTTATGATCAAGGGTGTTCAGCCAGAACGCCTGTTTGGTTGCCTAGGATGAACGAGCAGATAGTTTATGATTAACTCCAATGCCTGGAACTTCATTTGGGGAAACCGGACGTCAATGGCAAACTACTGTACAATCACCCCAGCTCGTAATTCCTAGATGACCAAACAAACGATTTCCAGGGTATGGGATAAAAGAATAACAACAAAATTTGACCCCGAGCCCAGAAAGGCACTTCTTTACACACGAAAAATCATTGCCATAGTTGGAAATTAAAACCGTGTCTTTTGGCTTATTAGCCAAGGGCCCCGATGACAGTACCACGTTTTATACCTGTTGTTAATGTTTAGTAATAAAAAAAATTCAGGATTTACATCAAAGTCTAGCTATGCAGACAGTGACTGCATGAAAATGTGGTATATGGGGATTAAAAGTAGTCGAAATAAATAGTATATCTGTACCAAAAGGGAAATCTTAAGACGAGTATTTACAGAATAATCCAGTACTGCTTTTTTGGGATATAAGCAACCAAATATCAACCACTGCTCTAGAAAGTTCTGTAGTTTATTACAGTTTTAAATGTTATGTGAACGAACCAGGAGGGAGTCCTATAAAGGGTTTTCTGTAGGAGTTATAACAGACACGAAAATATGACAGGTAATTATGTTGGTTCACTGTCTACACTAACTGTATTATGTTGGTACGATCAAATAATTTGAATGCTACCCTTCAGTTAACTGTTTCGAAAAGCTGTAGGTACACAAATATGGCTCCTAGCATCATTTTGTTCCGAGTGTACTCACGCGAGTTGTGGCCAATGACGGCCGAAGCCTCCTCCATGCTCCTGATGTCGGCCAGGTACCCTCCCTGCTCTCTGCAAGAAGAGACAGCCTCTGACCACGTCGCCAGCTTGATGTTCAGACTGTACTTGAGGCCGTTGTACTCCACCACCTCGCTAGCCAGCAGCGACTGTACCGGAACTGTAACAGCCAGTCGGCATGTGTTTTTATATCAGAACATTACGTGAAAATACACAATAATCCAAGAGAAATTACGAAGTCAGTTTAATTGTGTGGTAGCATGCATTCTTCGCACTCTGAAGGTTGAGCCTGCAATGGGGTAGTTTCCCCACATATATTTCCACCGTAGAACAAGTATGCCAGTATTGTGCAAGTATCATTTGCACAATGACCAGTCTCTGAACTAACAATGGACTATTTTTATCCCCCAGTAGCACCAGCAGAAGAATTTAGTTTGTACTCAATTTTAGAAGACTGCATATAAATCCGTACTTTGAACTACTGGCATACCTCCTCTAAACCAATTGTAATATTATAACTATGCAACATGCTTCTGTATAAACAAACAGATTTTTTTGGATAAATCAATGCGATTCTAGCTGTTTGAAAGTGGTTATGATAGTTCTGATGCCGGTGGGCAAGTCAGTGTTGCAGATATGCTCAGAAGACGAAACTCGGTTTACCTTTTCTTTACTTTTTTTTCCATACTCTTTCCAGGTGAATGCTATAGTAGTTTTTTTTNAGACGAAACTCGGTTTACCTTTTCTTTACTTTTTTTTCCATACTCTTTCCAGGTGAATGCTATAGTAGTTTTTTTTTAATACAAACCTATCTTATAGCTACTGGATAGCATTATGATTATTCTCCAACCGTAGCGCAATTTGCCGNTTTTTTTTAATACAAACCTATCTTATAGCTACTGGATAGCATTATGATTATTCTCCAACCGTAGCGCAATTTGCCGTCGCCAAACACAGTTTACGGGTATTACCACACTGAATATTTAACGTACATTAATTATTTTCCTTATTGTTAAATAGGCAATTTTCATTAACACATGTTTTATTTTCTAAAAATAATAAAGAGCACATCTATAGAGTAAGTATAGTACACATATTTCTTGAGGTCTATTACAAACACGGCCCTTGTAGTTTTACAAACCAGTAATTTTACAAGAGAAATCTTAGTACTGCTACAAGCATTTGTGAAATTAAAAACAATTTCAGAGTAAAAATTACAACATTTGTTTACAGTTTAGGAAATGTAGTTCTATATCATGACTTATGAAAAGAACAATCTTTAAATTGTTAGCAAAATAATTTTTCCTTCTTTTTATAAAAATTACAAACATTAAATAAGTTTAACCTATATGATAAAATTTTTTATTATAATTATAGTGGTATTTGTTATTTTTTTGTTAATATGTGATATATACCTTATAACCTAATAGCAGCATATAAATATCTGAATCACCTTCACAGCATCACTTGACTGGTGTTCAGGTACTATTTACCAGGTTCTATAATTACAGCTTGGTGCTACAGCTCTTACGGAAAGTTAGCCTTTCTAACGATGCTGGCCCAGTAATTACGATTTCCCGATAGTTTCATTCACTCAGTTCCCACTTTAACTAAATTATCCTCTGCAACATCCAAACTAGGGGCCGCGGTGATGTAGTGGTTAGACTACTCGCCTCCCACCATGGCGAACCGAGTTCGAGTCCCGGCGGGGTCGCCCCGCATTTTCGCATGTGGGAATCGTGCTGGACGATGCCGCTGTTCGGCGGGTTTTCTCGGGGATCTCCCGTTTTCCTCGTCCTTGCCTTCCACCGCTCCTCCGTACCCACCCCGCACCACCCTCAATGGCTCTCAAGATGTCGATGTTAAGAGTCGCCAAAATCTCTACACTCACTCACATCCAATCTCTTTTCCATCGCCTTTCTTTCAATATTTTACTACACCCGGATTTTCGTAACAGATTAGCAGGCATACTGTATTGCCCTAGAGCCTGGTATTCTCTGATTTGCCCCAGACATCTCAATGCTTTCTTGTTTATTTAAAATGCCGTATTAAGGTGCTCATAAAGATCCTTCAGTTTTTTGTACCTTTGCTGTTCTATCGTTATCTGCACCGAAAGCATTCCACAGTATTTTCCTCTTCCACCTTTTATCCCATACTTCTCCCAGTAATTTCTATGTTCCTCGACTTAAAATTTCCACTTCTCTTACTATAGTTCCTCAAACCATATTCTATCCTTTAGGGCCTACATAATCTTTAAACTTATTGTCTTTTGTTCAAATGCTTGAATTTTTCACTTCTCCTGCAGTTAACCACGTTTAAACTTATCTTCCACAGTTGTTCTTCTCCTAGAAGAGTACTAATAGTGAGCACGGGCATCATTTACTTTAATTTTTAATACTCTTGTCTCTTTTTGAGACATAGTAAGTCCTTGGCGAGATTTTCAGGTATTCAAGATAGCATATTGCCGTCGTCTGTGTACGCCAGAGCTTGGCACAACAGTTAAACATTGTACCATCTGGGTTATGTATCTCAACCTTCCTATCAAAATGTTCAAAACCACTTCGAAGAGCAGAGTAGAAAATATATTCCATGGTTGTAGATACTGCTTGATTTCATATTTCTGTGTAATATCTCATCCAAATTTAAGATTTATGCGTTTATATCTTTTTGGAGTCAATTTTACCAGTATGAATAATTCCGCTTACAATTCATGTCCTTCATGATTTGAAAACATCAACAAACTTATTCCTTTTTTAAAACTCTTATAAGCCTGCCGAAAATAACAATTATTTTCGTACATCCACATTTTGCTTATAATAAAAACATAATTTGCCTCACTGTGAAGATGTGCTCCATTTTGACCTGCTCTTTCGGAAGCAACCCTGGCACTCTCAAATAATCTGCTCTGCCAAAGACATGAATCTCATAAGCAATGCATTGGCTAAGATCCCCTTAACCACACAAAAAAATATGTAACGGAATAGTTTTCTTGTGTCTGGGTCTCATAGTCACCATGCTCCGCTGCTTTGGACAAATGTTCTCTTCTTTTCATGTCCACAATCATCTGGTGTACAAGAAGTGTCAAAAGCACACACTCCTGAATTTGGCTATCTCCTTTAGAATCCAGTCTGGTTCTTAGTCTTATAAAACTGACCAATATCACTACGTATTAATTTCTGTAAGAACTATGCTAACAATGTTTTGCGCCTCAAATGTAAAGTTTTTCTTAAGATATTACTTGCTTTAAGTTTAAATGCAAAAAGTGTTATTTTTCTTCTTGAAGGTGCACCTGAAAACCGCATTTCATGTTACTGGTGGTTTGTTAGAGTATTCTGGTGTCATACTGTTGATTTATTTTCAACAATTCAGTGTCTGCGGGTCGTGTGCCATGCATATAGACATTCCTTCAGATAACTCCTCAAAANGATTTATTTTCAACAATTCAGTGTCTGCGGGTCGTGTGCCATGCATATAGACATTCCTTCAGATAACTCCTCAAAAAAGGTTCAGTATCTTAAATCTAGAAATATCATTGGCACAGGTACTTGAAACTATTCCAACGTCGTATACATTTTTAGAAACAGCAACATGGACTCATTTTATACAAAGCACATAGTGACATTCTTTAAAAAAAAAATCCATATAAAGCTGTGTATCACCCGATTGCTCACAAACTCCATCAAGATGGGTTGGCAATGTACAGTTTTCACAGTCCGATTGAAAAAATTAAAGCCTATATAATTTTTGTTGATATAGAACATCGAACCCCATATTTATTTAAGTGCACAGGTATTTCAATAATAGTGCGTGGTTTTTTTCGGACAAATGCAAGTGCTCTCTGAGTTCATATTGCAATACAAATGGAACCACGCCTAATCTGTGAACCTTGCGTCTTCTGTTAACCACGTGATGGCCTGTTTGCCAATATTTTCAACAGTAAATGCTTTAAGCATAAGCAATGGTAGTAGTTCACTCATTTTATCACAGTCATACATTTCATCACGGGGCATCACACACTCTGCAGAACCTCAAGACTCATTTTCCCAAACATCTGATATGCTTTCAGATGGACTTCTGCATTCACCTCCACCATCAGACGAAATTTAAACTATTTCAGTTTCATGATAGTGTTCATTATTAATCGCTTGCCTACTTTCAAAGTCTTAGTAGGTATTATCAGCATAAACAACTTGACCTCTATTAAGGCAATAAGTGGAAGTAACTGCTGCTAAATCCAGAACCTGCATACCTAGGCCATCTCTTGATGTTGGTTGAAGCTCTCAATCCCGTGTTATATTAAAATAAATAGCTACTCAATATCAATAAAAATATGAAATTCCCAGCTCACTAATGTAATTTGAATGTAAAAATTTGCCTTCGCAGTGCATTCCTTTTCAAATAAAAGTATTAAACTGTATTAGTTTTGTATGATCGTGTTAGGCCCATATTATTTTTCAGTTCCCTATTATAGCCCAGGGACTTATTTACCATAACTTTTCTTATGTATCACACAGGTACTAGTACTTTGTCTGAGCTTAAATTTGCTATGGATACCTTCGGTCCTCCCTCAGTTTGTTCTTTCACGTGTCAACATCTACAATGACACTTAAGATTTCCCTGCAATATCCTACCCTTCGGTCTACAATCTGATATCCGTCAAAAATATTGCCTTCCTTTTTCCTACAGAATTCAATACATGGCAGAAATTACTTTTTATGTTTTATATTCTTCCGCAAATATTCCTTAACTCTTCTGTGTTACATCACTTGTCCAGTTCCAACAACCCATTCACCCTCCAGCTCTCTTCTTTATTGTGCACAATATATCCGTTTGTCAATCTGCTTCTCTTCTTTGCCTAAAATTGAGTATGCTTCTTCTTTTTCTCTTCTTAACAACTTACTTCCTTTCTGCTTTTCTCCTCGTGGTCACTCTTTTATATCATTCATCGAACCGTTCGTGTCTTCCTTTCAGATCTTCCACCCACGATACATCTCGAGAAATTTCTCCCAGTTATGCTGTATAGCCTCAGAATATTTCGTTACATTTTATTTTTGTAAAGTCAAGGAGTTTTTTCTTATAGTTTTAAGAATTTGTTTTTAAGGAATTTTCTACTCCTTGGCATATATATATATATATATATATATATATATATATATATATACTAGCTGACCCGGCAAACGTTGTTTTGCCATAAAAAGTATTTCTAGTGATTATAGTATTAGAAAAAAATAACTATAACTTATTGTAAGTGTGTGAGGATGTGGTATATAAGTGGAAGAGGCATGGAGCTCTGTGGACGATGACGGAATATAAAATTAGATAATTTAATAAATATTAATAAAATGGAAATACAAACAATTACAGCTTTGCGATCAATAATAAAGTTAATTAAGAAGTACACTTAATTATTGAAAATATAATTGTAAACACGTCACTACTACGATCTGAGCACAAATGAATAAGAGAAAGGTTATTGTGTGAGAGAAAGTGGAGACCGGCTACTCCGTGCTGTGTCACTGGGAGACACCTGGTGGGAATAAATTGTAACCTAGATCGATAAATGATCGATGATAATTGATCAGTTATCGACCTAGGGTAAAATTTATTAAATTACTAATATCGCTATAAAAAAAATAAGGGTTGGTGGTAGAAGGGTGAAAATTTAGGAGGGTATGTATTTTTTGATGCCACATCATAAAAAAATAAAAAATAAAGATTTTGTTCAAACAATAAAAAAAAATTGTTTGGGGGTGGCCACCCTTATTACTTAGGGGTGTAAAAAATAGATATAAATCGATTCTGAGACCTACCGAGTATACATAAAAAATGTCATAAAAATCGGTCCAGCCGTTTGGGAGGAGTTCAGTGACTAACACTGTGACGGGAGAATTTTATATATTAGATATATATATATAAGTTGCAATTATTCTGTATATTATTGATTCGTAATACATGTTGTTAAGAACTACCCCCATCTCGTGTACAGTTATCTACTGAAGGGATGTCAGATGCATATCTCCTGTCGATTATTACGTTATTTATATTTTATTAGAAGTGCAACTATCTGTTGACCAACATGTGGTTTTCCTTGTATTCGTTCTTTGGAGTCATCTACTATTCACTACCATTGACATTTTTATAGTAAAATCAATATTGGTCATTATTTTCGAATGGTTATGATTTGCCGTTCCAATAAGTGTTTTTTTTTTAAGTTCAGTCTACCCACTTAGATCAATAGCAGGTTTTTTCCCATACTCAGCAGAATGATAATTCGAAACAAGAAAGTTCCCTTCGAAGGCATCGCAAGCTCTACGGCTTTGTAAACTTAGATATTGCGCACCAGTTACGTTAAGGTACTGATAAATAAGAATGCCAGCCATACGCAGACATTCGAAATCAACATGAGAATAAAAATGTAATAATTGCCAACTTAGAACCATTACCTTATGAAACAGGATGAGATATTTTATAACCGCGTAAAAAATCTAACATTTAAGTGGCCACTACCAATATATAGTTGACTAATTTATATTTATTTTCATTTTTATATCTTAAATAAATGTGCGAAATGATTTCTTTAACACATCTGTAATGAACATTTCACAAAGTGCACTGTGTAGACAGGTGGTTGTATGATGGTGGTACTGATAAACATCTAATTACTCAATAGAACGAGCCAGAGAGGGGCAGTGATACCAATAGCACACACGACTTGTTCTTGAACAAATGGCACAACTGTCCCACATGATGAAAGTGGATGAAAGAGGCACATTTCTATTAAGGAACCACAAAACTTTAGGACATATATTTTTTAAGGAACTACGATGGTGGAAATTCACGAAGTTTGATACTCAAATGTGACCAAAACCCGATATGGTGTACAATGATGTGGCAATTTATTTTCTACTTCAACACATTTTCATTAGAGAGACCTGTTAAATGTACAAATTCTATGTAAACGTTGACCGTGCTTGCTGTAAAGCACTGCAGCATGTTTCGATACACAGCACTGTCGCCAATGTGACACTTCGAGTGTCAGTTACGTGATGTATCCAAGAAGTAAGCTTCTCCCTGATGTTAATGCGTGTGGCATACACATGCGATTATGTGGCCCACAGATAGAATCCACATGGCGCGCGGTTGGGTGATCACAGTGCTTGGACTACTGGTTCCACTACTGCCAACCTGTCGGCACAGGAACCTTGTTTTAAGAAGTTGGTACATCACTATGGTGCAACGAAGCATAGCTCTGTCACCTTAGTGCATCACCAGGCGTGTACCCATTGGCGCGTGGCCTGTATAAGGCGGTAAGTTGCGTCATCAAGACGAGCAGGTTATATATATAATTTTGCTGTGGCAAAATTCTTTATCCTAGATAGTCACGGCACGTCTCATCAATAAATGGCCACATCACTGTACGAAATACTGGGCCTTGTCTCAGTTATCTAACAGTTTCCGTTCGTTACTAAATACTATTTCCACTTAAAGAAACTTACTCTGTCTATGGACTCCGTATTCTGTTTTAAATGGCCCATTGCTATCTACCTTCCTCCCTTGAGACACTGCATTACTTGTTCAAATACAATTTATAAATTGCCTTCCTCTTTATCAAGTCAGAGACTACACTGTCATCTAAATATTATATATCTAACTAGAGCCTGCAGAATAATGCTAGAAGCGGGCACAAGCTGTATTTATGAGGTGCATCACTAATGCGAGAAATGTTGAGATAATGGTTGCAGAAGTTAACTGCTTGTTCCTGTGGTTGAATTGAGCGAAATAATTAATTGTGTAGGGGATTTAAAAGTTCCTTTGTCGAAGTAATGGGGATTGAGGCTTCATTTATTTTTTCGCAAAGTGACACTGAGACTAACAGAAAAGAAGTTGCCTCAGGCTCTATTAGAGAAATTAAGAATTTAAATTAAATAAAAAATTACGCGGTTTTTGGGCAGATTAAAATGTAATATTTCGGGTTTACAGGGGGTGCTGAATAATTGTCGCATAGTCGCGTTTTTCGATCGTCGATATCTTAAATATTGTGATATACGGAGGTAGGAAAATTTCTGCGGAAAGAAACATAACATAGTGAACTGACACAATGGATATCCTAGGCAAATTTAAATGGGAAATGGTGGTTCACCCACTATCGAGGCGAGGTTTCACTGGGTATGTTACCACGACGAAAAATGGTTTCGACGTTCTATTATAAACTGACAAATCTAATCCACGAGCGTGGAAGAATCAATATTTTTCGCTTAACTTAATGCAGGGGAGCTGATGAATCGCAGTTTATTCTCTTGCTAGAATAATTGTGAACCGATATGTTTGCCCAATGTTGGTAGTTATTTATAATCAGGGTCGTTTTTTGACTATATAAAAATCCCATAAAATTATTTTACTTTTTTTTTTGGGTTTTTTTAGAGAAATTTTAGAAATTTCAATAAACGTTACATTTCGATCACTATATCGAACAGGCAGAGGCAGTTTATCACCAATATAGAAGTGCATATTTCTGCCACCAGATTGCAGCCGCTTTGCTCGAAAACGTAAATATCGCGATCCTCAATAATCCTTTTGTCAGTAACTACACGCGCATTTGTATATCATAAATTATTTGAAATCTTCGTCTCCCTCTCGCTTTCTTTTTAGTATTTCTTCAGTATTTATTTTCATTCATAATATCTTTTCAGCCTGCAATCCATTAAATATTCAGTTCCACTAGCTTATAGTGCGCTTCTCTCTCCCATCCATGTCTCTAGTAATTCGTCGTTTCTTTAGTTAAGGTGTTTACCCTTCCACCTCATACGTTTTTTTCCTCTGCAATACCCAAACTCAAATTCCTGCAGTTATTTATGGTGTATCTTCTTTAAAAAGTGACTGTTCTNCAGTTCCACTAGCTTATAGTGCGCTTCTCTCTCCCATCCATGTCTCTAGTAATTCGTCGTTTCTTTAGTTAAGGTGTTTACCCTTCCACCTCATACGTTTTTTCCTCTGCAATACCCAAACTCAAATTCCTGCAGTTATTTATGGTGTATCTTCTTTAAAAAGTGACTGTTCTCGTTCTGCATGGTGCAAAGTCTCATTCAGAGCAATTTCCTAAACGTTTCCTCAGTCTCGTGCCAATTGTGCCAACATAGATCAGTCGTATTAAAGTGTAAAAAGTTATTTACTTATTTATATTTTATTTTAAGTTAATTGTATTGAGTTATTAATTATGCGTCTCCGCATGAACCAGAAAGAAATGGGAGAATTTTTCATTGGTTAATTTCACTAACAAAGACCTGTTTCAAAGTACGAAACCTAGGCAGTCGGCTACAATTTCCTACGACATGTTGGTATTTTCTCAAATAATTAGCTGGCTGACACGTTTTCTAAATGTTATATAGTGACAAATATTATCAAAACATTTTTATGGACTAATTATCCTATTCACATTATAGTTTTATATAGGCCTAAAGTATTTTAAATAATAAACGTTAACAAATTAAAATACCTAAAATGAGGTTCTGTGGTGTTCAAATTTTTCATATGCATTTTTTTTAAATTACGTATTATTATATTAATAAATTATATAATATTCTAAGTGGTACTACCACTGTCTATGTTATTGCAATATTTCCAAATATTACATTTTTTTCTACGATTTTAATGCCTATGCCTATGCTGCAGTGCAGTTTCACTGGATTTGTATGCTTTAATGATTAAGTAATTTATTGATATAGATGAATGGGTTTAGCTTACAAATGACGTGCCACTGGCTTAGGATAGACATTTCAAAGACTGATAAAGCTGTCATGACTGCTGTGGTTTATCAAAATATTATAAGCGACCTTCTCAGTATTCCAGAAACCATTGGCATGTAATGATGTTAAATACTAATATGTTTTGGCATTCTATGAAAATAATTTAAATTTAAGTGAAAAACACCCTAGGGATATACATATTTCTATATCTACAAGAAAGCGGTTTTAACTAGTGGTTGAAAAATCGTTCTTAGAACTCTTTTGATTTTAAATGTGTTCTAGACAGAATAGTACAAAATAATATGTCTCTGAGTGAAAAATGCAAATTTTCAACAGGTTTTGCAGATTTCCATATCCTACCCGTATCAATTCCAGGATTAATGCTATTTATACTCGAATGCACAACTACCTGGCATCTTTCTTCACATTCGTTTTAATTCACTAGAGCAATTTCTAACTACCAGAAAACCTACATTAGCACCAGGTTTTTTTTTTAGATGGAACTTGAACACCACGAATGCCTTAAAGAGAATTCCAGTGTTCAGGACAGTTAAAGCTACTGCAATTAATAAAAGGGCATTGAAAGGAAAGAGTTGCAAAATCCGGAAAGTTCTCTATTAAGGGAACAACCAGAAAGGGTAGGTTAGAGCTTAAATATCTACATCGTGGTACACACTCCAATAATCAGCAGTGCACCATGAAACATCCAGCAAATCTATTTTGGGTATCATACACATTGTACCAGAATGGAGTTTAACGATCTCAATCCATGCATCTCATACCTTGAAATGTTTTTGTGCTTGCATATCATAAGTTCATCAAAGCTTTTATGTAATACATTTATGGGAATATTAACGCTTTCTGCGGAGCCAAAATTAATTGCGTCTCAACTGAAATACATTCAGTAATTGCAAGAAGAGAAGTGGTGATGATGTGAGGAACCAAATAAAGATTCCTTTTGTTGGATACCATACGTTCTGCCTAAAGTTAAAAGCCCTCGAGTCTGGGAAACAATGTTTAAGATGTTATTATTTTTTGATAAAACTGCGCGTTATTTACACTCAAATTCTGGTCAAATGCGCCATACCGTTGTATGAGAACAATGACATCAGAAACATGTATTAATGATCCTCCAAGGTGCTTCTCAAGAAGGTATACCAGAGTCAACTTTAGAACGTCCAACCTTACTCTCAGGAAGCATACGGCAATAACTCCCTCCTGTCTTTCTGGCCCAGATTGACCGTTAAGCATAACCTCAAACAAATCCTAAGCAGCGCTCTGATATTTACAAATGAGATACACCTTCGATCAGTATGCGCGAACAGCACATACCGGATGGACTACAAGAGCCTATAAAATGCATGCTGTAGGACTAACAGATACGATCTGCGATGTTGAAATCAGTTGTATGGACCAGAAGCCTTCTTTTATATCTAAATGAAACAATAGTGCACGTGTTCGCAATTCGCAAACGAAGTGTGAAATGAACGGAACATTCCTGTGCTCCCACTTCAAATGATTACTTGCAGTTTCTCATAGAATCGCTCCCTAATTTCCGAACGGGGGAAACGTGCTGGACAATGCCTCTGGTCGCCGGGGTTTGCATTCCTGCTCTGATCCACTCACCTCGCTTTTCCCTCATTGGTTCTCAAAACCCCGTTGTTAAGAGCCGCCTAAATCTCTCCACTCGACTCTCATAGGATGGTATAATTACGTCATCCGTATGACATTAGTTTATGGAGTTACGTGCTCCAAAAGCATAATTCTCACAAAAAGAAAGATTGTAAATTTCAAGAAGTCAATAAAATAGGATTACATCTTTACTTTTCTTTACTATAGTAACATAATATATACAAGTAAACAACGCGGCTTATTTGTTATACAATATAAGTTTTCAAAACTGGCAATTGCTGGATGAAATCATATTTCATGCAACACTGCGAGTATATCCGGCTAATAACTTGAAATATTGAAATACACATCATGCTAAAAAATGCTGCCCAATTCCTTTATATTTGAGAATTCCTCAGCAACCAGCTACCACTGCCGACAAACTGATCTGGATCAGAGAGAATTAGTTGCTGACAAACATACAACTGGCATTTTCCCACCGCTGTTCTCGCTTCTCCTGTACTCCATGGTGTGCCCCCCCCCCCGCGTAATGTGACTGGAATGTCATTGGCGGGGAGGACCAACCACCTGAACTGCGTTCTTCTGTCCCACCTTCCAGATCGAACTAGTATAAACAGGAGTATTTCATAGTGAAGATAATCAAGTATTGGTAGATCTGGGATTGCTGAAAGGTCCTATAATTTTAAAACAATAAGTTTATGATCAACAGTTCTACATTTACAGTATTTATCACTCGATTGCTTAATTATTCTTTCAATTCTTTATTATAACCCTGTTTTTCCACTGTGCAATGTTCAGCCACAAAAAAACATGTGCAGCAATTTTATGTCCTTTACTTTACAGATTTTGCTGGCTTCAGCTTAAAGCCCTGAAAACTCATAATGTTAGTACTGCATTAGCTTACACATATCTCACTACCCACTACAATGAAAACGCATCTCCACAGGTAAGGTTTTACTAAAAATTCGTCAAAAAAAACAATTTTAAACTTTCTTTCTTATACATCATGTAATGGCCAAAAAGATTTTCAACTATGCGATTCAATATAAAAGTTCATTTTATTCACAATACGTAACGAATAGCCTCGGAAAATAAATGAGTGGGATGTGTAAGCTTATGAGCTAATGTTTGCATTGCCCAGCGATTAGACCGCTCTAAGAGAGAGGCCGAACAAATACCGAAATTAACTATACGTACAGTTGTTTTGAACTTGAAGCTACTCTCTGTTGCCCATCTGGTAACCCTGTTGGTAGAGAAACTATAACAACTATCATCTGGCTAATGGAAACATTGCTCCTATACACAATATGAAGCCTAAGCATATTCGTAACAGAAGGGTATTTGAAGAGATACATCACAACAATCAGGCCTCGCTTGTTTGATTGTCCTACCATGTCAGACACCGGTCTACAAATCACTAGATTCAAAAGGTTATAATTTTAAATTTCATTATAAATGTATAAGTATTTAATGTCGCTAATGATGTGTAAGTAATGTATAACAGTTATAGGAGCACGAGGGTGATCAAAAACAATTTACTTAATGTTAACTATATATATATTACATATTATAGGAAGTCATGCTAACTTTTAGGTATAAAAAAAGTTTTTAAATATTAACTTACCTTCTCGAATACGAGTATGGACGCGGGCGTGTGTCCAGGTTCCATTATGCGGAGAAAAATTCTGAAGTGCAAACTAGTATCTGGTGAAACCATTATCTTACAATTAGAGTATTCTATAGTGGCTGATAAGAATTGCAAGTGGATGTGTTCAGGTGTTTCTCACCAATCGCAGGGGAAACAATTTTCGTGTTCATTATTTGCTCCGAGAGGCTTAAATGGAATCATAAGGGGTCCAGATCGTTTCTTTTCACCTAGGTACTTCAATTGGGAAAATTAAGTCCACAATTTCTACAGAAAAATATAAGGCAATGAATGTAAATGTATGGATGTAGTATGTGGTAGACATAATCTAAGATGGGAATCGGAGCAGATGACTGTCAATACTATGCTTATCTTTTTCTGGCTTGAAAAACATGATTCGCCATGAAGTTTTTGTCCTGTTAGTAATAGAGTATATTTCTCTTCGTTTGCTGACGCGGACGTGTTTGTTCGATGTGATGGAGCGAAAGGACCATTTCAAATCCATACGGGTAGGTTCTTCATAATAAACCTGCTGAAACTGTACAATGGCCATGCAGAATGTGCAACGAAAGAAAGGCACCTTTTTCGTATACAAAACGTTTTGCTCACCGAACCAGTGGTCGTGTGAAATTCATCGCCTTCCGCATTAAGACCAAAAGCCTGAGGTTCGTCAGCAGAGATGATGAGATTAATACATATCAGCTTCCTCTTCTTCTGATATCTTCATCTGCAGTGAAAACGATTCACAGTGTTTCGCAGAAACTGTGCAAATATTCTCAATTTATAGAAACAGCCAGACATCTCACGTTTAGCCAGAGCAATGTGCTTGAAAACCTCGTGTTGAAGTTTCACCAACAAAAAATATCAGTGGCACGCGTGCACGAGCTCAATGAGAACATGCTGTTAACTTGTATTTGCTTGCTTCATTTTTGGTCACTTTCTCTGTTATGTACTGTATTTCAGTCTAGATGCTACATACACAAAGAGTATGTGGCAGAAAAAAATATTTTCAAGAATTAGTAGGTCAACGTTGAAGTAAGTAAACAATTATATAAGTGTATAATATCAAGTTTTCTTTTCAAATATATATATGTATATAAAATATACAGGATGATTCGTTAATGTATGCTAACCTGGCGTGAGCGGAATCATTAGGACAAATAAATAGAGAAACATATATAAGACATAGGGGCCTAAAATGATTTCTTAGGGTAGTATAAGCACTGGAACTTTGCGAATGGAAATGTGTTATGCAACGATAAATTGGAATCCACTTGCGATTAAGCAACGAAAATTTGCATGCAGGCAAACGTTTACAAGGCAGGTTACCACACAAAACTGCATTAGGGAGAGTGCACCCCTTCATACATTAAATAGGGGTTGGCACCTTCCATTTGCTTAGAAGTTTGTAACCCTAGGCTTGAAGCAATTTCACATGACGTGTTAGTAAAAAGCATTAAAAGAAAGTAATTAAAAAGGTCGCCTTGGTAGTATCCGCTAATCAATACCATTTCCCGAAAAATCACGTTTTAGTTTAGAAAGCAGATTATTTGTTGCCTGGGAGGTAGGCAGCCTGCACTGCTGCTGTGTATGACGTGTGACCTGATACCCTGGATAATACCCTTATCCTAAGACAACAGGTTTATAAGTTTGTGGATGGCTGATCATGTGCGTGATGCCCTTCTCATAATTTCCCCTCGTAGATGTGTAAAGCTGGTCTTCAGCCAGACAATGTCATAAACGTACGAGTGGCATGCTATTTTAAGTGAAGCGAATTAATCTTTATATTTGAAATATGGCGTTTAACTCTTGGAATAAAAAATTACATCTAATATTAAAAATGCATATAAATAATTTTTTTGGCCAAAATTGTTAGAATTGTTAACGTTGCTAGATAGTTATTCTGAAAATATGGCCAATATTAATATGGTAGTTATTTTTAATGACATAGGCTTTTATTATACCAGAATCAGAACTTCATAGATTTTTATTAATTTTTTAAATTTTGCTTGCTATACCTTGAAAAGTAAAAATTTTAGAACATGTACATTCAAGAATACGAGAAAAATAAATTCAAATGACGTGCGTTCATAGAGTATTAAATCGATGACCCACATTCCCATTTAAACAAAACAAATATATTTCCGGGATGTAAAATTTTCCTTAAATTTGTCTTCTTAAAGCAGCCACATTTATACCGGAAGGTCAGATGGTAGCGGAAGGAGAGTATCTATATACTGTTAAAGAAAAATCGGTTATTTTTGCAGAAAAGTGTGGTAAAAACTTCCTTAGAACTCTTCGTAGAATTATTGGACTGGCTGCTTTTCCAATAATGGACATATTGTAACAAAATTTTCCGTGAATCCACAGGACCTCTCCGTAAATTTGCAAGTTAATTTATTTTTATTTCCAGTTTAATATTTGTTATGCCTGTTTTTTTAATGTACATTGAGTAAAATTTTAAAACATTAAAATATTTTATTTTGAATCAAGATTTAAAAGCAAATTATAAGGATACTGTTATTCTTACTACTTACGTACGACTTTATTGTGACAATGAAGGGTATAAAACAGTATTTCTAAAAATAATGCATACCTGACTTATTAAGTTTCTAGTTACTTTTTGAGTGTTTTAAGTGTTACCAACTTTTACAGTTGTCTGATGCTACTTCTTGATTCTTAGATGAATAAGACTAAGTGGCATATATATCCTTACTGCCGCAGAAATAGTAATTTTCTGGCTACAGTGGCGACGAAATATTCTTATAGACACGGCATTGCTAGTTCCCAAAACGCAAGCTATAGGAAATACGGAAACTTTCCGTATTTTGCACTTACGGAGCTGCACTCCGTTTTTGGTCATTGTGGATCGTGTTTCCGTAAAATAGCTACACATTTCCGTGAAATGTCCGTTAATATACGGAAATTTTAACAGTTTACCTGATAAGTAAGTTTCATGTTTTTCTACAAACACCATATGCAGCCATGACTTTCCTGGAACTCGTACCTGAAATCTCATGCGTACATTAAATCAGAATTCTCAAATAAATAAGATTTCATTGAATTTTACAATGGCCATATTTTAGAGTGTGATGTATTTTACAGAATTTTTTACCTAATGTATTGTAATATATTTCTGACTTCTTCAATTACACATATTTTTATAGGGGAATTTATTATCCTCCTAAATCCCATTAGCCACCATTTGTAAAATTGGGCACTTAAAACTATAAAAAAGTTGAATTAATAACACATGACTAAGTGCATCGTAAGTAGGCAAGAAGAAGCTTCGAGGAACATTCCGTTAACAAATAAGGATATAAGATAGCGCAGTGGCGGGCAACACAATATGTAATACAGAGTGTGATCACCTTGGGAGGTGGCCACTATCGGCGTGGCACAGAGTACACACAGTAAGAATACTGTCCTGCTTTCTATCTGCCCAATATATATCCAAGTGGCGATGGCGTTCTTCAAGTTTCTGTGTAGGTCGCGAGTGTTGGAGAAGACGGCATCCGATCTGATCCCATGCGTAAAAGCCTGTTGCTATAAAAATTCTTGAACAATAATTTGAATCTCTAACTGTGAATGGTGCTTCAATATATTCGTATGCTTGAAGAATAGTGAAGTATAATCATAATATAATAGTAATTATTAAACTTTGATTTATTTATTTTATATTATTATTTAATAGTCTGTGATGGGCTCATGTAATAGTTACTCCTGATGTTAAAAGAATTGTTGTATTAAGTAATGGGATTTGTACAGGATTAAATGGAGTAACACCAATTGGCGGCCATATTGATCCTACTAGTACTGCTGGTGATAATCTTCTATAAAAGAAGGTTCAAAAGAATTAAATAAAAAAAATACCTCTGAAATAATAAATAAGATTATTCCTCATTTTAGTCCTTGAATAACTATTTTTGTATGTAATCCTTGATATGTTCCCTCACGAATTGCATCTCATCATTGAATTATAGTTAATATTGTTATTGTTGTTCCTATTATTAATACTATGGGTCCAGCCACGTTACAAGCCGAGGTATTGTGTCCACATGTCGTTCAGCAAACTGCACGAGGTTGGCGGTGTGTGGAAGCGCGTTACTTTGCTGCAGAATACCGCGAGGCGCGCGCCGCACACGTGGAAGCAGACAGCGGAGTGCGAGCTCGGAAGCATCGACGGCCCGACGGTGCACCCTCTATTAGTTCTTGAGTCGTACATTGCAATTTAGCACCTTCGTGTCACAAACGTGAGCTTCCATAGGTACTCTCGTTACAACACAAGGATGGCACGTAAATGGAAGGCGGGAACTATATTCCGGTGTACACTGTGATTTCCTACATAATGCCGAAATTATGGGCGTGCTCCTATTTTACTTATTACAAAAAAATATATAAATATATTAGGCACACTCATATTGCAGCTTAAATGTTTATCAACACAACATTATAGTTAAAATAATATATATGATCCATGGGCGAAAATTGAGGAAGTATATAAAATAAATGCTTATTTCCTTAGGACAATGGTTATATTGAACTTTTTAGGTTTCCCTGCCACAACAGATATACACTGAAGAGCCAAAAAAAAAAAAANAGGACAATGGTTATATTGAACTTTTTAGGTTTCCCTGCCACAACAGATATACACTGAAGAGCCAAAAAAAAAAAAATATTGGTACACCTGCCTAATATAGTGGCCCCCCCACCCCCCTTCTCCAAACCACGCAGAAGTACCGCAAGACGATGTGGCATGGACTCGACTAATGTCTGAAGGTATGCAGGAGGCAATTCACGCCATGAATCCTGCAGGGCAGCCCACAAATACAATCTGCGCCAATTTGAGAAAGCGTTGCACGTCTGTCACGTTTGATTCTCANGTCACGTTTAATGATTCTCGTCAGTCGTCGTTTGTGCCGTTCTGTCACGATCTTTTTCCGGCCGCATCGATGTCGAAGATGTGATGTTTTACCGGTTTCCCGATATTCACGGTAACCTCGTGAAATGGTCGTACGCGAACATCCAAATATTATCGCTACATCGGAGATGCTACGTCCCATCTCTCGTGCGCCGACTATAACACCACGTTCAAACTCACTTAAATCTTGATAGCCTGCCATTGTAGCAGCAGCAACCGATCTAGCTGCCGACCGCATCGCGTTACTCTGATTGTTTCCATACCTCTGTTATTTGCATACGCACGCCTATACCAGTTTTTTTGACTCTACAGTGTATATGTATGTACAAATAAATAAAACTTTATTTATCTCTTATGAAGAGCTGCGTATTAACCTTTTTTTGTTATATTATGAGTTTTAAACAAATCGTAATCTCTTTTTTTTTGTTGTTAAATTATATGGCCATGACTATATCATCGGGTACACGCAATCGCTTTATTTTTACAACTATTTTACTTTAAACTAAGATAAAAACAAAAAAAAATTCGAAGTTGAACAGTTTAAATAAAATAAATTAATTATTGAACAACAGACGCGGTGTCAGCAGACAGAAAGGTCGGAGCGCTCCCGGGCACATGCAGCAGGCAAAGACAATTTAGAGGTTACTTGAACAAAGAAACAGCATTTCAGATGATACTGCGGTGCTGGCCAAATAAGTGGAATCATGGTCAAAACGAGCACGTCACGACTGGGTGTGCAGCTCGCATCACAAGGAGGATGAAAAGGATGGCCACAAGTTTAAGCCATATCTGGCGAACTGCTGTACAAAAAAATCACAAAAATACTTCGAAAAAGAATCGTAAACACAACATAATACGATCACGTCACAAAATAAAATTTCCGCAAACAAACTTACCCAAAACGGCGGATAAAAACAGTATCTTAGCTCAAGATGATGAAATATCCGAGAAGTTAGTAAAGTAAGATGACTACATGCTGTATGGCGAGAATACGTAGAAGTTATCTGAGCGGAAATCTATATATACCAAGGTATGCTCCGGACTTCATGGTCTCGTGCGACTAATCGTTAAATTAATTTAAAAGTCAAGAAAAACATATAATAATTCACAAATGACAATATTAAATTTGATAATTGTAAATTAACACTATTATATACATATATAATTATTTACACTAAGAAAATTATATTTCAAACAAAAAGCATAACATAGAATAAAAGTTAAATAATTAAACATTGCCCAATTATGAAATGATAAAGTTTGTTTCACAACTTCAAAGAGATTAAACAAAATTATTAAGCATAACTAAGAAACGTTCCGATAAAAAAAAAATTATTTGGTGAAATACCAAATAAATAATAAAAGAATTGATGGGGACAAGACACAAGTGCCAACACAACTGGCACAAAATGTTGTAGAAGCCCTATGCCTACATGAATATGTTTCTGATGCTGCCCGAAGGTCACCTCTGCGGTGCCCGGTCCGGATACGACCATCATTAACACCCAGAGTGAAGCGTAATACGTCGGGAAAGACCAACCACCACCATTACTGACGTTCGGTGCACCACTGCCGATAAGGCCACGTCCACGAAAAAATAACACGATCATATANCATTAACACCCAGAGTGAAGCGTAATACGTCGGGAAAGACCAACCACCACCATTACTGACGTTCGGTGCACCACTGCAGATAAGGCCACGTCCACGAAAAAACAACACGATCATATAAAAAAAAGTTGGTATACTTGTATTTTATTCAAAGAGGTCTCATATTGCATCATTTCTCAAAGTACTGTGACGAAANAAAAAAAAGTTGGTATACTTGTATTTTATTCAAAGAGGTCTCATATTGCATCATTTCTCAAAGTACTGTGACGAAATTCACCTACGAGTCTCCAACTTCCACGTGTATTGAATATTCTGTATATAACAGTAGTACTACAGTGTGGTTTTACGAAGACTTGTACGAATTCAGCGATCGCATTTATATAATATATATTTAAATCATCGCCGTATAATTTGTTAATTTGTCGTTATAAAGCTTTCAATTCAACCATTTGTTCGATTTTGTATTTAAATGTAGTAAGATAATCAGGGCATTAAAAAGGAAACGATTAGAAACACGGACGCCGATGGCCGCAGTAATGTTTAAGGTTTAAATACAAGACGCAAAGCTGAAGATAATTAGTTAAAAAGTGAACTTTAACCACCTCCATCCTTACCCGACTTTCATTTTGAGTTATGCAAACGAATAAATGTTATTATGTTGGTATTATTGGACTATGCCCATTGTCGACCACGAGAATAAATAAAAATCACACAGACAGAGAACTGAGCAAGACAAAAAACTATGACAAGGAAACAGTTTTTCCTAATTATCTGTCTTTGGTGTTGTAAAATGTTTTTCCTTTTTTTGTCTTGCTGAGTTCTGCGTGTGTGCGATTTTTTTTTACACTCATGGTAAGCCATATACAAAGTCCAATCCTACCAACATAATAACATAACTCACCATTACCAATTAACTTCAAAGGTAAAATAAAATACATGTTTCATTGCGTTTCGTTGAAACAATATGTAAGGCATGTTTCCGGCATACTGTACCATGGCATTTCCAACAGAAGCGCTTATATTGACTAATAACTCTTGACAAAAGAACGCAGAGGAAGACATACCTGAGTGAAAAACGAATTAATTTTTCAACAAATTTATATAGGAGCTTTNTGACAAAAGAACGCAGAGGAAGACATACCTGAGTGAAAAACGAATTAATTTTTCAACAAATTTATATAGGAGCTTTTGACAAATGATCGTAAGTTTGTATAAAGTTTGAAGATACAAAGTTGTGGGGAAATAATTACGAACTGGTGCATGAAAATCACAAGCGAGAATTAGAAACATCAAATTCCTCGATGAAAATAACTGAAAATAACACCACGTGTCGTACTTTTTACACGCACGCGGAAAGAGAAAAACCTCCAGTCACAAAATGATGTCAAATAATCAACTGAAGGGCAAGATTAAACGCCGACGATCACCAAAGGGTGGTAGAAGGATCTGTTGAATCTCGCTACTTTGGGACAGAAACCGAATACGCCATAAGGCCTAAACCGTGGAACTGTTCGAAAACTAGAGGCTATACCAGAAGCAGAACGTCCATGAGTTCAGTCTTGGGANTAGGCCTAAACCGTGGAACTGTTCGAAAACTAGAGGCTATACCAGAAGCAGAACGTCCATGAGTTCAGTCTTGGGAGTGAGTGAGAAGGGATAGGGATTCGTGATGTTCGTAGTTGCCTGCCGCACGCAGTTGGCTTCTCCAGTCAGTTAGTCGCAAGGTGTTGGTGGAAGGTATTCGAAGAGGTTGTCAGCTGAACGTCGTAGAGGATGAGTGACAGGGAAATGGTGATGTGCAGCTGCCAGAGTCTGCTGGCGAGGTTGCAGGGAGGTCGGGGAGTATTGTCGGTGGGGTGTCTAGGAGGAGGGCTTGCCCGTGGACGGACCAGGGCTGCTGCTGGAGACTCTCTCAGCCTCGTCCTCGTCGTCCAGCACGGCGATGTAGGAGCCGCTGTCCTTGTGCGCCTGGGCCCACGTCGCCGACCCGCGCTGGAAGGTGTAGTCCCGGCCGCCTTGCTGGACAACCTGCGCTGGAGAAGTCTCCTCTGCAACACAAGGTCGCCCGTGAACAGCGCAGGCCGCCAGTAGAGATCCTAGCATCTCGCTCTATAAAGCGACGCCAAGCTAGACTTCACATCGCGAGTCACTTCGTTGGCTGCTGCCGCAGACAGGACTCGTTTTCCTGGCTACCCCGGCCACTCTTAGCGACGCTACACGAGTGCTGAATGTTCGCTGTTAGTTCCGAGTCTAACGGTGCGTTTCGGATGAGAGTGGAACGAGCATGTACCACATGTTTCTAAAACATGCGAACTATCTGCGGTAAGTAATGCTTTACGAAAATATATGTACAACGTATTTGAGTTTTAAAATGCATTTGGTTGAAAATATCAGAAACCACTTGCAATTAAGCAACAAATCGGCGAACGTTGTTTTGTAGAAACGAGATATTACACNGTTGAAAATATCAGAAACCACTTGCAATTAAGCAACAAATCGGCGAACGTTGTTTTGTAGAAACGAGATATTACACCTCTAAACGCGGTCGGTAATATCATCCCCCTCCCTTTTGGAAATAGCGGTTGGCGCCCTATGTTTCCATCAGACTTTGTAAAACTACGTTATAATCAATTTTCAAAGACAGCTTGTGAATCAGAATGTCTAAATGAACAAAAAAAGGTCGGAACACTCTAAGGTGAACCGTTTGTGAGATAATTCATGTCGAACATTCAATAAATTACGTGTGTTACATGTTAAGTAGGCAAACCACAGCACAGAGTTAGGCAATTTACATGAGTATTTTTCAGAGGCACACAGCTCTCTTAATAACCACCTGAAGAGAGAAGTGGTACTTATAATTTAGTATTATATTTTCGTCAGTAATACATTGCCGAAGTTTGTCCCCATGTTTTAAGAAGCACGTTGGATATGCACGTCGTATACATTGTTGCTGAAGTAATAATCGAAATGGCAGTGTCTCTACCCTCAGGGATAGTCATGTCGCTTCTTCGACAGAATCTGCCAGCTGTTCATTATGAACCTCTGGAATAACCTGCAAATAACTAAGGGAGATGACGTAGTGGTCAGGCACTCACAAGACTCGCATTTACGAGGACACGGGTTCGATTACCCACAAGCCATTATTGCAGTTTTCTAGAACAACTCCAGGTGATTGCCTGGATGGTTCTATATTTCATATTATTGTCGATTCGTTCTCCGACCCTGATTCTCCTAGGCAGTGGCTCCGTATCGAATGACCTTGCTGTCAACGAGATATTGAGCAATAGGNTCCGTATCGAATGACCTTGCTGTCAACGAGATATTGAGCAATAGGTTACCACGCATACCTAACTACACAGGGTTGTATGTGAATACAGACTTACATTCCTGTCATACCGTTTGTAGCAAAGAGGCCCTAACTAAAAGTAGTACCATGTCTCAACATTTACATTGTTGGCTACTGGAGTCAATTTGTCTTGATTTATTGTATACTAATGAAAGAAATAATCTGAATATCTCAACATGTTTATATTTCTAATATCTTCACATAGTTAATCAACCTATCGAGACTAGTCATTAGGTCCTTCACACGTGGCAGAATGGGAAGCTATGAGCTGAAAGAAGAAACTTAATAAACACGTCTCTCGAAAGTGCATATTTAACAGCAAACACGCTATAAATATATTTAAAAAATGTTATGGTTTCAATTTTAATTGTTGTGGCCAATATTTTTATGTCATATTTTATGTTTCGTGCGGCTTACGACAAAGTGTTTCAATTTTACACGTCTAAATTAATGGTTCAATTAATCACTTACCACAACTGAGACAATCGTTCAGTAATCACATTTAAGCTGTTACTGGTGACCAGTGGGTTTTCTTGGGGTACTCCCGTATTCCCCATCCTTGCCTTCCGAACCCACTCCAGCAAAAAGTGTAACCGATCGTAACGAAGCGAACAGGACGATGCCGTGGCGCTATCCTGAAGACCAAGAAGCCGCCTACCTGCGTAGGAAAGTTCCACTATAAATAACACAATCAAGCTACGTCCCAGACCTGGAAAATTCTTTGAGTAGTATTCATAATACAATAAGTAATAATTCCTATTATTTATGTAAATATAAAAAACTAAATTTTAAATCACTTAGTTACGGTTAATTAGGCACTTCAAAGAAGAAATTAAAGTCTTCTTCTAAACATTGCGAATATGAAGTACTGTTACCTTGGAAATAAACAGTTTAACAATATTTTATGTTGAAAGACCAGATTATTAGTTGAGAGTATTTCCAAGAAAAAGAGAAAGCAAATATGATGTACGAGTACACAAGTAACGGAAAATTATCACTAAATCGAGCGTCGATTTAGCTACATTTTGACATTCGGCTACGCCCATTACGCTGCAGGCTGTATGATCTAAAATTAGGCAACAGGCAGAATGTTTCAGCTACAATTGGCAAGACTGGGGCAAGGCGGACGTTGCTAACGGCCGCTCACCTCCTTCGCAGACGAACGAAAAGTTGCGATTGCAGTCCCGTGGTGCGAGCAGTTGGTCCACTTGACTGCCGTTGACGTCGTCGGCAGCAGGGGGCACGGACAGGCAGCGCGACCTGCCGACAGCCAGCGGACAACGTGAGGCAGCCGCCGAGCGCTCCAGCAGGAAGCAGGGTTGCCAGATATAAACTACTCAAAAATAGGACATGTTCAGGTTACGCATTGACAAAAGGGGACCCTTGCCAGAATACTACAAAAAATATGGGGCATAATATTACAATGGAAATATACGAATTTAGTTTATTATGTTGCGGGTCAGTCAAAAATTTATTACATGCAAAATTGTATTCAAATTTCGGTTCCATGTAGCTGATAAGTAACACAAAATATTTTTTTTTGAAACCAGATAAAGTGATAATTATGTTCACTCTGAAAATGAAAGTCAAGCCCAACAAGTTTGTGTGTACTACAGAATAACATAGAAGAAGTTACAAAAAACAAAGTTGTAGATAAGCAGTAAGACACAATTTTGTAAATTGACAATCACTCTCGCGTAGCTCAGGTTCAGATATATTTTTATCGTATTTCTTTGACGATTTTATTTGTTCAAAAAGGTTTCTATTTCCTAGCAAATAATCATAAAACTCTTAATATATTAGGCACTTCTAAATTAAGGCGTGTAAAAAAACAGCCAGAAAAAATACATGAGCGTTAATAAAGACAAAAAGTAATGTAATATTATCCAAAAAGTTGGCACTTTTGCAGGAAGTTAGTAGGCACCATTCCTAAATTTTTGACGAAATATAAAAAAAACTCACAAGAAAGTAAAACTTTGCCATCTTGCACTTTAATTGTAAAAAGGATATTTGGATTTTTTAAGCAAAACCTGGCCGGGCAGTTTACAAGCGCTCAAAAAGAGGGCATGGCCGGGTAAAAGAGGTTGTCTGGTAACCCTAGCAGGAAGGTAACCGACTAGCTCCTGCACTAACTTCAAAGTTTGATTTGCTATGGCGTGCTGACCTGCGATACTCGTAAATACACGGTGAGCATTTTTCAACAGACAATATGACCTAATCCACCTTTAACTGGCAGCCAAACACACATTACGTCTCACAGCCTCTTAATAAAGCTATGGCAATGGCATTCATGCCGATGTTCTTCAAAAACAATTTACATCATAGAAGCGGTCATCTAAATTTGGAAACGTAAATTTATCCACATCAGGGTAGAAAATTCGCGCACCATGCAGTTTAGAATTACATCAAGTAGTTTTGCCCACACTAGAGAGGCCCCACAAATAAAGCTGTTTTTTTTATAATGTAGATGACGATTCAGGTTCAAATCATTGTGCCATTCAACAAAACTGCTGAGAATCAACTCGAATTCACTACTGATATGGAGTAGAGAAGGTCGACCTTTGTCCAGTGCAGTACTGTAAACAAATGGACAAGAAGTCAAATAATAGTTGATCGCATCATCGGAGAAGTTAAATTGACTTTAAATAGCCTAGACTGACTACAAAAGTAGAAATAAAATGACCATGGATCAATGAAAGAACGCCAGCTTTAGATGCCAAACTAATTAGTGAAAATGGTTATAAACATGACTGAATAATAAAATAAAATTATATACACAGAAGATCAAGAAGGGGATCTGAATTTGGATGTTACTAATCCATTCTTCAACCAAAAGCGATAAAAATATTCGCTTGACCATAAAATATTATTTTTAATAAAGTCTATTGATTAAAGAAATTGTTATTAAATCAAACAATTTGATGGATACAGATATTGCCGTAACCACCAAAGGATTCAATCTATTCAACCCACACTTTATTGGCAGAGCAAAATACGTTTCGCTGCTCACACATTTTTTCTCTTAAACAATATTTTGTGGAAATAAAGGTTTTTATTTTGTGCTGGTTTTNACGTTTCGCTGCTCACACATTTTTTCTCTTAAACAATATTTTGTGGAAATAAAGGTTTTTATTTTGTGCTGGTTTTTAAACCCGCATTACGCTGATCCAAAGAACTCTTCCTTTCTGTCAACACACTCGCAAGGACTGGGGTTGGAATCCTCATTACTCGAAGGNGCGCTGATCCAAAGAACTCTTCCTTTCTGTCAACACACTCGCAAGGACTGGGGTTGGAATCCTCATTACTCGAAGGTGGACAAACATGTAAACATTTTATTTTACCCCCTCCACTCCGAGGTGCCCAAGTATTTTTGTTCGTGAGTGCATTTTGTCACCTACGCAACAAAACTGAGCTTGGTGTATAAAAAAATATATGCATTTTAATGAATTTCGCAGGAATGTAACATAATGTTTAGAGCCCAGAGTATCTCACTAGTTGTTTTCGCAACAGACTAACTTCAAAGCTCTCGATGCACTCGAGCCACCATTGCTTGTTATTGGTCGCTGTCTTGTTGAGAAACTTGGCACTTCCTTGTCCATAACTCTGTTACGCCACTTATTCATCTTCATTACTGGTTCACGGTGACAAAGAGCGTGTCTGAAGAGCTGCTGCCCAATCAGTAAAACTAATGAATAAGATATTGACGTCCATCTTGCCACAGAATGAACTCACCAAATTCACGGGGCTATAATTACGTTGGCAGCACTCAAAATATAATAAATTCAAATAAACACAATGAGTTTTAATATCATATTACGTCCGAGAAACACAAAATATTGGGAGTAAATGGGAAATGATATGGATTCGTGATGTTTGCACTTTTCTGCCGAGCAGAGTGGGCTCGTTTTGCCTACACTTCTACAGGCAGTTTGTAATGATGTGGTAGTCTTAATTTTCGGGACACGTGTTTCAATTTCGTTCGTTTTTCTTTAGCTTTGGAAAGCTTCGTAATAATTTCTTCGTATAGTAATGATACTAAACGTTCCTACATTTGCTCAGGAAACAGTCAAATGCGTAGGGAANCGTAATAATTACTTCGTATAGTAATGATACTAAACGTTCCTACATTTGCTCAGGAAACAGTCAAATGCGTAGGGAATTTCCCAACTTCGTATAGTAATGATACTAGACGTTCCTCCATTTGCAATTTGACGTGTGGTAATAATTCCACACGATGTATAGGTTAAAAACTTCCAATACAGTTTAGAAAATNTCCATTTGCAATTTGACGTGTGGTAATAATTCCACACGATGTATAGGTTAAAAACTTCCAATACAGTTTAGAAAATTCACCAGAATTTGTTTACAGTGCACGTCAAATAGTTAACTCACGTGTTACCGGAGGTGAGGTTGAACCTCTCTCCAGTCAGCTCCCAAATCCAGCTCTTCACAGCTGGGTTGTACTGGCCTCCGACCCACAGCTTTCGGAACGCTGAAATAAAAATTTAAAATAACTTTTTTTTTTAAACCTATCATCAAAATGGTAATAACCAGAAACAAATAGAATGAACTTATTGTAGGATGCTAATAATTGATCCTAAGAATACAGTTTCAGAGAGTTTAAATTAACGAACCGGGGGCCGCCATTCGCCCAGAACTGCGATGGGAAACCACTTGGTCAAAACTACCCCCAGTGCAATAAGGCCGTTGAGAATCGCAGCCTCTTCAATGCAAGGCAGGCATGCTAATCGCATTCCAAATACGCTCGCTAATGCTCTAAGTACTTTTAACGTAGTTTTAAGTATAATGTCGGAGAATTAATTTCTTATGTTTTTAATGACCAAGCTTTTAAATAGGAGGATGTCACTCAAAAACTAGAAATACTTCCGCCATTAGTTATAACTTAATCACTTTATGGGATGTATTAGTTTCGTATCGCTTCATTATTTTCTACTGAAAGACAATAAATCTCAATTTTAATAATTGCTAGTCGGGCAGAACATTTATTAACTTAAATAGTGGTTGAAGTATTCACACTTTACTTCTATGGCACCGGTTAAAAATGTTTCCAAATAGTCTTCACTGTTATAGAAAGTCTATTTTGTCATTGTCGTTCACATTTTACAACATGGTAATAAAAATGTGTATTCAACACTGCATCACGAAAAAATGTCGCAGGACCTATAATGAACTTATCCGAAATACTTATACAGTTTAGTGTAAAGATGTTAACCAGGAATATGTATAAAAAAAGAACAGAAATTTTTTGTACTGCAATTACAAATTTATACAAGCAACTTTTTCAAAATTTTTTTTTTGCATTTTATATATTTTTCTAGTTAGCAAATAGGTCCGAAATTAAACAATTTTGATGTGTTATAGGTATAAATAGTTCTTAGCGTAAACTTAAGACACATAGAAAGGAAAATGACTTAATGCTCTGTAGCCGAGAAAATATTCGTTTGTTAAAATCCCCGTACATCTAAAGACATTTCGGTTTATCAGAAGCGCAAAAACAGGAGAGTGTTTAGGAAATACTGGTACATACAGCAAATTCTAGACTGATTATATGAAGCAACATTTACAACTAGCGTGCAGTGTTTCCAGTGTGCCATGCACAACNATGTATAAAAAAAGAACAGAAATTTTTTGTACTGCAATTACAAATTTATACAAGCAACTTTTTCAAAATTTTTTTTGCATTTTATATATTTTTCTAGTTAGCAAATAGGTCCGAAATTAAACAATTTTGATGTGTTATAGGTANTTTTTGCATTTTATATATTTTTCTAGTTAGCAAATAGGTCCGAAATTAAACAATTTTGATGTGTTATAGGTATAAACAGTTCTTAGCGTAAACTTAAGACACATAGAAAGGAAAATGACTTAATGCTCTGTAGCCGAGAAAATATTCGTTTGTTAAAATCCCCGTACATCTAAAGACATTTCGGTTTATCAGAAGCGCAAAAACAGGAGAGTGTTTAGGAAATACTGGTACATGCAGCAAATTCTAGACTGATTATATGAAGCAACATTTACAACTAGCGTGCAGTGTTTCCAGTGTGCCATGCACAACNACAGCAAATTCTAGACTGATTATATGAAGCAACATTTACAACTAGCGTGCAGTGTTTCCAGTGTGCCATGCACAACAGCGGAACCTCTATTCATGATCCCATTACTTAAGTCAATTATTTAAGCATCCCTGAAATTCTGCTTTTGCTTGTATGACGGACACTGAAAATATTTAATATATTGTACTAGGGAATCGGCCCGGCTTCGCCCGTAACAATTTAGTTTTTACAGCGATACTTTGAAAGGCAATAATGGTTGCTGTGGGTCATCCTTAAAAGATAAACATATGCTTTTGCGGACTTTTCTGTAGACTTTTTGAGAGCTACAATTCTGTAGTACATTAATTTGATGCATCTCTTGTGGTTTAGTCAGCGCAAGCCATGTAAGCGCCCTAAAAGCTGTTTTCTACGACTTGATTTCAAACGGTTTGACATTTCTCTACTATTCTTACATTAAATATAAATGTATTATACACTAAAACCATCCTCAAGAAATTTTATAAATGATGTTGAAATCCGCATCAAAATCCATCAAGTAGTTTAGAAGTACTAAGCGAATACACTGACAGACGCGGATAAGCGACTTTCTTTTATACAATTTAGAGATATGTTTTGAATGTTCTGTAATATAGTACGGTAAGAGCCCCTGTGGGTATACCATTATTATTTATCAAGTACATTTTATAAAACATTATTTGGACTCCTTACTGTGCCGTTATTTACCCACCACATTAGGCGGCTATTTCAAGTATATGAGTAAGGAAATTAAGCATTAATATTTAAAAAATAAACTATTACATGTGCTTTTCGCATTGCGTATCACATTTATGAGATCANGGAAATTAAGCATTAATATTTAAAAAATAAACTATTACATGTGCTTTTCGCATTGCGTATCACATTTATGAGATCAAGGCAAAATTATAAAATGTAACACTGAGGAGTAAAGTAGGGCGTGAGAAACATCCGAAGAATGAACAGTGTTGGTTGACGGACTCGGCTTTCGAGAATCAGCCGCTTCGAGCTCATCATCGAGTCCGGTTTTTCTGGCAGATATCACTGTCAACTCCAAGGTGGAAACGGTTTGTGAATATCATATAGCAAAATCCATTACTTTAGTTTGATTTAGCGCTGTTGAACTGTAGATATACGTGATGTCGTTCCGAAGAGGAAAAAAAAAATAATTTTTGCATAATAACGCGTAGTAATCACAATTCAAGATTTTGGAACTAAATATTAATATAAACCAAACCTTAAAANATTTTTGCATAATAACGCGTAGTAATCACAATTCAAGATTTTGGAACTAAATATTAATATAAACCAAACCTTAAAAAGTAAATCTGGAAAGATGAAATGTATGTTGCCTTTATTAACTCCAAGAATTGCACATAAGGTTTTTCTTTAAAATTCAGAGAAGACGATTTAAATAAATGCATATATCTGCATGTGATTGCTTACATATTTAATATACGTTTTAGGCACTTCGAGGTGCCTAGTTCATTATAATTAATTTTAGTGTAACCAATCACATTTCTGCAAATGAGCTATTCTTTTTTATATGCGTCATTCGAAAACAGTGGAACTTTGACTTTGATACGCGATTATGTAACAAATACGAGAAGAATTTTGTTTTTTTTTTGCTTGGACGAGATAATACCTCGTGAAACATTTCGGAACTTAATAATATCTGGCATAAACATAAAACCAACTGATTACTTTCGCTTCGGTGCAGCGTTAGGTGGTCTCGTGTTGATAGTGTTACAGTTATAGCAGGTTTGCTGTTAACTAAGCACTTTTCAAACCAACCTCTGTAAAAAAAAAAAACATTCCTGTCCGTAACTGCATATGTTTCAACAGACGCACTGACTGTCATTCTCCCAGTCAAGTTGGCAAACGTCGTAGAAAATGTATTCCCATGGCGTAACATCACATATCTAAATAGTATAAAGGAAAGTCGCTTATCCGCGTCTGTCTGTGTATTCGCTTAGTACTTCTAAACCACTTGATGTATTTCAATGCGGTTTTCAACATCATTTAAAGAATTCCTTGAGGAAAGTTGGGGTGTATAATTAATTTATATTTAATGTAAGTATAGTAGAGAAATGTCGAACCGTTTGTAATCAAGTCGTAAAATTTAGTTGTTGGGTAGCACGAACCCGACACGAATAAGATACATTTTATAAAGAGATTTCCTTACTGCGACCCATTCGTTTTAAGATTATTAGAACTTATCAGAGTGGTCAAAAGAGAAATTTGAAACGTCATTCATCAACATGTCTAATCTAGAAGCCATGTACCATCGTGCAATCTCAAATAANCAAAAGAGAAATTTGAAACGTCATTCATCAACATGTCTAATCTAGAAGCCATGTACCATCGTGCAATCTCAAATAAGGTACAGTGGAAATTTTTTATTATTATTTATTTACTAGGATTCATAACGCAATTTGTTTTATTACGGCTAACTCGTGGGTGGCTTATACTCTTAACTAATCTAACNATTTACTAGGATTCATAACGCAATTTGTTTTATTACGGCTAACTCGTGGGTGGCTTATACTCTTAACTAATCTAACATACATGCAAAGGTATCACTCTTTACAAGTTACACCAGGTACACTGTAAAAAAATATATTGAAAATTTCTGTATAGAAAAGAATAAAAAATTTTGAAGCTGTTTTGTTTACCGTAACGAAATATTGCTTTAATTCGAAGGGAATATTAAAGAAACTATGGTTTTCGTTATAATTTTTTACTTTAAACATTATGGCAACATTGCCTTTCTTTATAGCACAAAAATATGTCTTTGAGTAAATAAATCTTGCTGTATACCAAAAGAATAGGTTAAGAAATATCAAAACATTTTTTCCTTACATTGTAGTTTTTAGTATGTAATGAAACTTATTAAATGCTACGTTACCAAATAACCAATTCAATATATCATCAATATAATTGTTAAACCTTTGAAATACGGTAACTGACTGTATCGNACGTTACCAAATAACCAATTCAATATATCATCAATATAATTGTTAAACCTTTGAAATACGGTAACTGACTGTATCGGAAAAAAAACTGTTAAACTATTGTAACGGCAATGAAATGTTATCATTGCCACTTATTTAGATAAAACAAATATTTTGTTTGTGGAAAACATACTTTGTAATGGTTCATATTCAAATTTCTTTGCGGCAACAAATCACGTGTTGCAGCAAAGAAAGTGTTTTTTTTAGGATGTAGGAAGCGTTATGAATATTTCTCATGTGAGGATGGAGAGAAGGGTACAGACGCTGACCAACCTCTGGCGACGGATGACAGAAAGCGCGCCTGATGGACGTCTCTGACGATGGCCAGGTTGTGGCCCTTCTCCTTGCAGAGATTGTGGGCGGTCGTCCAGTTGGCCCTTAGCGTGTGGAAGACGTACTGCCTTCCTTGGAACTGCACCGCGCGACTCTTCACTGCAATTCAGAGCCAACTACAGACACTACTGTGCTTTTAACAGTTTGAGGACTGCGCAGGTTCACAGAAATCAAAGGCAATGCAGGAGTGAGTCGCCTGTATATACCACTGAATGAACACCACTTTCGTTGGTATCTGTATCCCCACTGTTCTGTTGGTCCATGATGCACAGGACACGCTCACTATGCTGTGGCAGTAGTTCATTACTGGTCTGCTATAGGCCAGTTCAAAGCCGAGCTGGCAGTGTCCCGACCATAGCTTTCTCTACGTAACGTAATGTACAGCCCATCATGTTAGAGTTATTTACACTTCGACTGTTACCAACATCATATTACGTTGTAGTGAACTTCAAAGAATGCGGAACCCTGATACGTAAAATTCCATATGACTCTGCTGAATTCCGGCGACATAATTTTACGTCGGCCGCGCTCAAAGTGTTAATCACATACTCCTTGCTTGAAAAAAATTATAATACAAATTATACAGGAAAAGCCGATCACAGAAATAAATAAATTTAGATTGTAAGTTTTTCCAGTTCACTTTATTACCTTTCAGACCAATTGTACACAATTGTTCACGTAAACCAAGGAAAGTTATTTTTGGCCGGCGTTGTGCACTGTACGATGTTTCCTGTGGGTAACTGGTTTGTAAACCTTGTTCTAGTTTGGGTTATTATTTGTTCAAATAAGTATACATAGGAAGCACAAAGTCTACAGTTCATTGCTTGTGACAACGGAATACGTATTGTGTCGACCAGACTACAGCACACATAATAAAATGTCTTGTTTTCAACACCAGAAACCGTAAATCAAAGTAGGTCTGAAAAAGTTAAATAATTATATGTAAGTAAGATTTACGGGCCAATTCACAGAGAGGGGATCTGGATTAAGAGGCCGACAACAGAACTGTACACACAGACGGAGACGTTCACAGGCAACTTCAGGAAAATAAGAGCAATATTCTACGGACACATATATAGAATGAACGACGACAGACTGACCAAGAAGATCTNAACTTCAGGAAAATAAGAGCAATATTCTACGGACACATATATAGAATGAACGACGACAGACTGACCAAGAAGATCTACAACATAGTGACGACTAGTAAACTGAAAACCAATTGGATCAGGGAAACTACAGAAGACCTCACAAGGCTAAGCATNTCAACATAGTGACGACTAGTAAACTGAAAACCAATTGGATCAGGGAAACTACAGAAGACCTCACAAGGCTAAGCATCTCCACAGAAGACATGGCAGACAGGAAAAAATACCGAGATAAAATTAGAAAACATAGATTCGAACGAACTCCCAAAAAGAAGAAAACGGGAAAGAAGTGGACAAAGGAGAGGAACAAGGAACATGGTGAATTTATGAGGGGTTTTTGGCAGGAAAGACGAAGGAGGACACAGAGACAGAGACCATGAGGATTGCCTGTGTTTTAGCGCTCTCCTTAATGGGGAATTATCGTTAATAATAATAATTATTAAGATTTAACTTTTTGTAAATAGCGGTTCTTCAAACAAGCAGCAACGGAGGTTGAAATCGGTCTTGTCCTTTGATACACTCTAAATCTGTGTCAGTGGTTTCTATCAGTACACTTATGTTACTGAATCTTCAGTTAATGAGCTGTTATCTACTAGTGAATCAGTGGAATGCACTGAAATTTTACTGCGAGGCCAGCGCATCTCACTAGGCATCAGTATAAATCACTGTTCACTCACTGAATACCAGTCACCAAGATGATCAGAAGAATTTCACTGATTCAAGTGGAGCAGTTTCAACTGTTTCTGTTTTTAGAGAGTAAGAAACTACCCCATCGTGGGCCGGGAGAGATTTCGTAAAATCACGGATAGCCGTAATCAGGAAGGCTGAAACTCCCGAATGCGAGTTCACTGTGTTACTACTGCACCACCTCGCCCTGCCGAAGAACATCCGACACGCTTCACTGCATATAGTATAATATTTAGATTGTCGCAAATCTGACGTTTTTGGTCAATCCTGGCACATTTAGGAATTCTGTCACATTTATGGAAAAATTCGTTATCCAGGCACATTTTCTGAATATTTTCTTCAACAACACCATTGTTAAATAAATAGTTGTACCTTGTACCATCGCACTATCTAAATTATTTGTTTCTAATATTGCTGAAATTTTTTTTTTAAGGTCACCAAATCACGCTGCGTTTTACAATAAACTTGTTAGTACAATGTGCGATACAATAAACTTGTTAATTGTTCGTTTACGTATTTTACACTCTTAGAACATATACNACTTGTTAGTACAATGTGCGATACAATAAACTTGTTAATTGTTCGTTTACGTATTTTACACTCTTAGAACATATACATATAAAATTCACGCTATGTTCACTAGATACATACAATAAAATGCTAATTACTATTCTTGCAAAATCGCTTTACATTTAAAGCAGAATGGCGGGATTTACGTAAACACAAGTCTGCTAACTTCGAATTCATTTCAAATAACATATCAGAAAATTGTCTGATATCTGTGTACTATTTATCAGGATGTCGTCATAATTGCTGGCACGGACTCTGTTAAAGCTGGTGACTAAGCCTTAAAGCAAAGTACGAGAATTGAAAATTTAAGGCCTTTAAAGAAATTGTGAAAGTGCTTTAATTTGCCAAATAGTCTTTGTGAAAGATATGGATAGTTATGATCTCTCAGAAAATTAATAACAAATTGCAATGGAAACACATACATATTAATTGAAATACTTATGTTTATACAGTAGTCTATTTAAATTTTCTTATTAACAGCATTTAAGCTATATAGAAATGTATAAATTTCAAATAGCCTTTAAAAACTAGAAAGTTCAAAGCTAAAGTCTTCACAGATACAAACGTTTTGTCATAAACTTCATCTTATTATAACACAAGGCTGGACAGCGCCCTGCTAGGGCACCTTCCGCACCAGGAATCTTCTCAGAGAGCATGAAGCTCTTACATGAGGTAACACCCGCCAGGTCACATTCATAAATGTACTTGGCTACTCTAGAGAATGATTCTAAAATCAAGGGACAAACATTGAGGGGTGGTAGAGCTCACTAAAACAAACAATTATTGTATAGGAATATATGGGCGGGAGTGACGCGTTGAGGCACAAACAAACATAACACATGACATGAAAAACATTGTTTATGTACAACGTCGCCGCTAAATTCCTTTTTATCGAGTCTCGATTTGTTCCTATGGGGGCATTTGAAAGCCCTCATTTACGAGACTCCAGTTGATTCCATTGAAGACCTCGTCGCTCGACTATCCTGTGCGGCTGCACGCGTGCGTGAAATACCTGGCGTATTTGAATATGTTAGCCAATCACTCCACCGACGCTATCAAGCTGGCATTACTGTCGGTGGTAGCAATTTTGAGCAATTATTATAAACATTGCTGTTAAAAGGCATTTAGCGGCGAAGTTGTAAATAAACAATGTTTTGCATGTCATGTGTTATTTTTGTGTTTGTGCCTCAACGCGTCACTTCCGCCCATATATTCCTACACAATAATTGTTTTGTTTTAGTGAGCTCTACCACCCCTTAAAGTTTGTCGCTTGATTTTAGAATCACCCTGTATAATTTATACCACTGGGTTCGTGGACAACTGCTACTTCGAATATTACGAGGCTGGTCTTGATTGTGGCGTAGGAGTTGTTTTATAGAATTCTGTAAGTCCATATTATCATTTTATTTGTTAATATCGAAACCTACTGTATAGGTTGTACTTTTCTTTTGGAGAAAGGAGACGCGTTTCCCAATTCTTTGCTTAGCCCTCGCGGAAAATGTCAAGTACTTCTGTGGTTTCTCGGCGATGGACTGGATGTGAGAAAGTGAATGGTTAGGCAGGGGAATTACTGCGTTCTAGCTGTTTCGCAGTTACCTGAGCGTTTCGAAGCCAGTCTTTGAAAACAGTTTCGCCAAGTTGCAACTTACTATCAGTGAACACAACTTTCGGACTGCCTACTCTATGCAAAGTTTGCACTGAATAACGTAAATTAATTACAAATATGACATGTTCAATTGAACTGTGGATATTATAAATAAGTGGCAGATGACGCCGTTCAATTTTTACTTTGTATAAATGTGAGTCCGAATTGCTGGAACAGCAACATATTCAAGTTTCTAACAGTTTATCATATTCAATTATCAACGCTTAGAGGCTAGTCATTAGGTTGACCGAAAGGCGGCTTAATATAATCAAATTAAAACTCTTAAATCGTGAGCAGTGGACTGTAGAAATAAGCAATAGGCCTACAAAAATCATCTACAAATCCGCGATCCAACTGTTTAAATCGGTTATTAGTAAAACCTGTCAAAGTGTGGGGATTTAATCAAAAATATTTATGGTTATTTATTTAATCGTAGTTTGCCTCAGGCATTGATTTTTAATAGCACGCCAATACAAATAAATATCAAAGTATTTGATTAATTTGAAAGTGAAATATGTGTTTTGTGTTTTGTAAGCTTCTGTGAAATTCTAATGTATTTAAGACCTGGCAAATGTTACTTACATTTTGTGAATATCTATCATTAATAAGAAGCAAATAAAATATGGAAGCCTGGGTTTAAGTTAACGAGATGAAATATTTTTGAGAAACAATACCGAAGTGTTGATGATAAAGGTTTTAATTTAGTAATCAATCTTAATTTTACACGATGGGATAAAATAAGAAAGTAAGCAGAACTTTGAGAAGTGCTCACTGAAACTCCAGCGAGCTATAACACGGGATCTTGGCGACGAGGAGAGTCAGTCGATAGTCCACACCAACAGGAATGCGAATTTTATTAGTCTAAATTAATTGTTTCGTATTAATTTTTCCGTACTACGATTACGGACGGAACTCTAAAGGCGACGAGAACTTCAGATTAGAATGGGCTTCTAACAATGAACTCGGAATTATGGGTTCTGAGCAATTTAATATGAGAGGATATAATGAAACTGAGTTACTTGTTGGGCGTGAAGGCAATATCGATTCGAAATCCACGCCACATGCTCCATGCATTCATGAGATTAAACGTAACTTGGCACAGGCAGCGGAAGCGATCGTAGAAAAGTCAATAATTACAGCATCGCGCGAAATAATCCGTTTATTTTGTGCAAAATTGTAAAGTTGAAAACGTAAGATTATTACATTTTAACATACACGGCGTAGATACATGCGGTGGGTCGATCCAACATATAATTAGACATCTAATGTTAACGTGTTGGAGATGGTGTAGCAATCACTGCAACTGCTGTCTCAGATGTTGCAGATATTGATGGCCGAAGCTTCTGTCCAATCTGGCTCCGTTAATTGTTATAAACACGACCAGTGTTGAAACCAGGCTGGTCGATATACGGTGTTGCCATCACGAAGGGACTCCTGAGAAATCCATTATGTATTGTGGGCGAAAATCGTCCTTTTGGAGAGTTGACCGTTGGAGCTGTACCGTGAACCTAGGCACACGATGCTACCGAGTCTCCTGGACGCACTGTCATGACGTCAGTGTTGCCTTGTTTAATACCAAGGAAAACGGAAATCATAGAAGACTGCTCCCCGCAACATGCCATCATTTCTGACGGTGTGTAACTCAAAACAGAAGTCAGAATTGGCCACTGCTCAATACATCTCAATATTTGAGAACGGTTCTAAACCGTTCTCAGAAGGAAAAAAAACGTGGATTCGTCTCTAAGGTCAGCATTACCCAACTGTACATGTCACCCAAATATTGCAAAACTGCAAATAACAATACGTTACTGATAACTAATGAGCCTAATTTCCTCTACACGGGTGCAAATAAATTTTAGCGAAGTTCCTAGAAGCTTAGATGGCAGGTAGGCATTGACGACTCATTGACAGAAATTTCATTAGAGATGAATCCAGAAACATGTGAAACAGTACCAAGACGATTAAAATACACGAGTGACTTACCCGGGATTTGAATTCAGAAAAACTCCTAAAATTAAGCTAGCTTGCAATCAACTGCATCACGGAGATAGGATTCGGAGCATAAATTTCGGATGTAATCAGTGCAATGTTTTGAATGAAAGGGTTCACGAACTTGAAATATTTACACAACCATCATTTTGAAAATACGAGCCTGGGCCACTAAAAACATATACGTTTACATGGCCTACCATAACGCTAGCTATGTGAAAAATTTGGTGGAAATCGGTTAATTGGTCTCCGAGGTATGATATAAAAACCTTATTTTATTTAAACAGTGCTATCTTATAAAAACTTCCTAAAAAATATTTTCTGTGTACGATGTTTCTAACAGACGCTATCAGCGTAAAAAGTTCGACTGGGTTTGGTTAAATTGTTAAACATATATGCCTAATATATATATATATATAAATAAATATGTATGTGGACACCATTTTGAAAATGAATATCTGGCCTTCTGTAGTTGTAAAAAATTTGGTGGAAATTAGTGGAATTGTCCCGAAAATATGAAAAAATGTTCAATTTACTCATATGACAATATATATCTTTGTATTCTTAAATGATACTTCTAATTAATACTGTTTGCATACAAAATTTGGCTGATTTTAGTTAAAACGTTTTATAGATGACAACATTTTAATCTGAATTATTTATACAAGCCATTGAAACATGACTGCCGTACATAACAAATGTTACATATCTACTGTAGCAATAATTCGTAACGTAAAACTTTTGTAGGAATTAGTTGATTGGTCCTCGAGATATGGCATAAAACCTCCATTGTTCATGTAATAAATGGAGGACAAAGAGTTTATGTATTAACACATTCAAAGATTGTCATAGATACAATATACAAGTTAAATTTAAATCTGTTACATGGTTTCGTAGATATAGCACTAAAATTTTTGTATAGGCACTATTATTCGGAAAACAAGAGACTTACACACTTAAAACATATAAAACAATATGGCCGACAACAGTAGAACTTTATCGCCAAATTTTAAACAATAGGTTGATTGTTTCCCCGATTCATCATTGTTGTATTATTTCATGTGGGGTAGACTTAGAAAATGGAGGATAAATGAGGCTTTGCCTAGACAATTTTGATGGACATAATTTATACTGTCAGCATAAAAAATTAAATTGAAATTTGTTTTCTAGTTTTGCGGATAAAATATTATGAGATAAAATTTTTATTCAGTCGTTCTTTCGGAAATATGTGCGTTTGACTCTCTCAAAGATCATCAGTTTACATAACCTTTCATTGTGCTACTTGTTTCCTAAATTTGGTAAAAAAAAAATTTTCAGAGGCATTGCATAATTTTTGTTTTTCATGTCATACCATTTTACAAAAGGGCGGACAAAAGAGATTTTGTGTGTTACGTTTGATGGTTGTAATATATACGGCAACCATAAAAAGTTTAATTGGAATTAATTACATGGCTTCGACGATATAACATACAAAACTAAAATAACCATATTGCCACCATTTTGAAAATAAGTGCCTGACATACATGAAATATATTTGTACATATAAACAGCCGCAGTACTACTTCTCTGCCAGATTTGGTAGGAATATGTCAATTGTTTTCCAATATATTACACAAAAACTTAAATTCATGTAGTGCTATCTTACAGAATGGCGGAAAAGTGTTTTGCTTGCATATGTGACACTTTTAATAGATAATGTCACCGTACAAAATTTGGTTTAAATTGGTCAAACGGTATTGCAGTTATAACATATCAATCTATAATATTTGTTTGGTCGTCATTTTGAAAATCATTACCTTATTAAACTCAATTACTAACATTTACCTAGCCTATCGTTTTATTACATACATGCCAAATTTGGCGAAAATTGGCTGAGTAGTTTTAAAGATATAACGTAAAAGCCTTATTTTTTAATGTAGCACTATCTTTCAAAATGGCCGACCAACAACAATATTGACCTCTGAATTCAGTTCTTATAACCTGCGCTGTCAGCATACAAAATTTTGTTTAATATTTGTGTACCGAGTTTGGTGGAATTCAGTTCACGATTTAAAAAATTGAAGGGGGGAGGGAGGGGGTGACACACACACGCACAGACTCACAGACATATACATACACATACACACACAGTAACACAGACAGGAAAGTGATCTCATAAGCCTTTCTTTCCTTCGGCTAAGAAGTCTTCGTCGTCAGGCCATGAACTGGAAATGGCGCAAGGGACGTCAGCGATGCAAGTCTTCTTTTGCAATTGTACTCGGAATAGTGCACGTGAAAACAGGGTGGCAGATAGTTCGACGCAACGACCACCCTTCCTCCCGCAGTCACACAATTCGTCTTTCAACGCTTGTAACTTGTTCGTATCTGTGTCGAATGTATCGTCGAAGTATGCCGTTTACGCCATACGCACGCTAGTTATACTGCATACTGCTTCGTTCTACGACCGTTCATGTTAAGAGGGTTGTAGATGTGTTAATTTTTGCTCACCTTTCGGCAGTTCTACGCTGCCAATCACTGCCTAAACTCAACTGGTGGCAATATTACATTTGGTGTTCCGTGTACCTTATGTTACCTCCTGTGGATAATTCGTTCTGATTCAGCTATATTTATGGTAAACGGGAGTTTTTGTGATGCTGTAGTGTGCCTGGTTCACATTAGGGCAGTCTTGTGTTAAATAACGTGTGCACAGGCGTTTGTTTTCTGTACGAGGTTAAAGAGATTTTTCCACCCACATCCGAGGCGAATATCACCCAAATCCTACTAGGTTTTTTCCCGCAATTCCTCATATTATATATTCATTTAGCCTTGCCGCATAAAATGAATAAAGAATACCTTAATTACTATAGCCTATATTATTTCTGTCAAAATGAGAGTCCTTCCGCGAAGAGTAAAAGTCAACGATGTCACGGAAGTAGTGAATAGCTAAGCCCTCTATGCATATTTTAATAAGAAAATCGTTTCTTATGCCCTCTATATAGTACTGCTAAACCGACATTACTCTGAATGCTGAATCATTGGGAATAATCATATTCAGGTGGAGTTATTCCCGCCATCTTGTATTTATCTATTTTTGTAACAAAAAATATTTGTTAAGATTATATATTCAAAAGTGATACCTTCGTATGGCACACACACCTGTGTTGCAGAATTTCTGAAGCCAGAATGGACTGACTTCGGTCAGTATTTATTCGTGTGAGATTAAAAAATTACTAAGTAATAATAAGTTGATCATGATTATGGATACAGATGTATCAAAACCAACAGGTTCGAAATGTTATGGACTTCAAAGTAAACGTTAAACTGTGTTCTATGAACTGAGAGACCCTACTTTTAAATACGTAGTCTGAAATAAACATAAATCCAAAATGGCGAGGACCGCTTCACCTTAAGGAAGTGCTCTGGCATGGAAGACTCTAGTGCAGGAGGAGGGTAGGACAGTAAACACGAATACTGACAGCACCTTTACACACCCTGTTGCATTACCGATCATGTACGGTTCGTCGACCAACAAGTGTCGCTGTGAAATTTTTAAGAATATAATAATCCTATTATCGCAATTGTTTTTGAAGCGTGTGTAAACCAGAGAGCAACAAATCTCGGTTCACTGTCAGCAGTACTGCAGGTAGATGAATATGCAAGTTTAGTTTGAAGTTAAGGGCAGGGATTTATTCCAGCAGGGTTCAATCCGTGAAGCAAGCAGATGTACTGTTGAGGCAGGTGAAGAAAGCATGCCAGTGGTAAGAGGAACTCACCCAGCTCGCAGACGAAGGGGTGTAATTCGGCGCAGGGTCTGTCGACGAGATGAGGGGGCTGCTCCAGGGGGCGGTGCACGTTGGCGCAGTGGTGGCCTTCTCTGGGGCGTAGCCCGGGGCTGACGGGCCCCATCTCCTCGTGCAGCTGGCTCACGACCCACCGGCCGCCAGACCATCTCCCGTCCACCCACAGCTCGTGCAGCTCTGAGACACACACACCATCTGTCACACACACACCGCCCTCTCTCGTATATACAGTATGCTTCAGTAAGGAAGGTTTACACTTTAAAAGGGGAGTGAGATGTGCGCGAGGCTCGACTTTAGCGGCGATAGGGGCGAAACTAGGCGAGGACGAAGCAGCGACGGACTGCCATGGTGAATATCTTGGTGAGTTCTCCTCCCTCCAAAAAAAACACGGGTCAGTAGTAACATCTGCCATGTTTCCTTGCCAGGATTCGAACCTTGTTCTCCATATCAAAACCACTACGCAACCATGGCCCTTATTTGCAAGATATGACAGGGCATTTCTGATTGTGCATGTCCAATGGCAGGAAATTTTCAGGTGGCGGCAGTAGCAGTAGGAGTAAACTATGCGTTCGGTAATTTATGAAGTGCTTGTCATTTTTGTCTAATAAAAATTTTAAAAACTGCTACCTTCAACCTCGATGCACTTCCCATCTCATCTAAGCTGCGGTTTGTTTCCAGCCTCAACTGCATCATGGCAAACATTGACGATAAACACACGTGATTGCATATTACTTTTGACAGGTATGCCGTAATGATATTTTATATTGACTCTATTGTCCATTTTTCTCTAGTTTCGAATGGCTTGCCTATAACTGCCATTCACAATATAAAATGTGATTCTAAAGAATTAGTTATAAAATCACCCGCCCTGAAAATCAAAACCATTTTACCTTGAAACAATGTTTCTGACACATGCATTGGAGACCTTTGTTGTGTATCGCAGAAAACCCACAGGACATAAAACACAGACATCGAAGACAAAACAATATCAAATGTCAACAACTCCGTCTCACTGAAGAATTAGAAAACCTTACATATACAAGATGGTCCTGAGCTACAGATACAAATGCTGTGAGGGGATTCCCTGTGCAAAATGGGATGGAAAACATTATACGAACAATGTCATACGGTAACTCGTAAGGGAGGTAGCCATCCTTGAAAATCGATATTTCAAATTGTTCTACCGGAATTTAAAGAAACCTACATGAAATAAAAGAGCAATTCTGTGAATAATGTTTTCTTCAATTAAGACCTGAAACCTGCAAACAGTTGTGGTGTACTATCAACCCCTACATTGAGACACTAAGGGGCGGTATGTTAGTATCCTACCAATGTGTATGTAACCCTTGGGTATTGCTTTAAGACGTTATAGTCATATGTACAGTACGTTGATGCACAAATAACGTTACATTTATGTAACACTCTCAGGCAAACAGTTTGCGAGAAAACAGACAAAGTTTGTAAGGGTGCACTTGGTTGCCTGCTAGTTACGCAACCCTCATTGCAAGGCAGGCCGTACTACGTGACAAGGCAGTTGCGCGCGCAGCTCTGAGTTGACACTGCTAGCGTGTGTGACAGGGTGGCATTGCAGTCATGGTTCGCAACGTAGAGAGACAGTACATGTGCGCAGAAATGGCGGATATGCATCTCGTGTATGGTGCCGCGGGTGGTAACGCAAGAGCAGCACAACGTCTGTGTGAACAGACCTTTCCAAACAGACTCTCCATCCAGGTCATCGGATGTTCACATCTGTGGACAGACGGTTGCGCGAGACCGGAACATTTACAGCGAACAGGCATGATGCCGACGTGATACACAACGTCCGGGCAGCTAGGTTTGAGGAGTGAGTGAGTGAATAAATTTGGGCGGCTCTTAACATTGAGGTATTGAGAGCCGATAGACTTGAGGAGGAAGTGTTGGAACGCATCGCTCATTCGCCATCAAGTAGCACACATGGAATCGCTCGCAAAATGCATGTGAGCCACCAAAGTGCGTTGAGGGTTTTGCACGAACAACAACTACGCCCGTATCATCGTGGAAAGGTGCAAGCCCTACACCCGGCTGATTTCCAGCCACGTGTCGATTTCGCTCGCTGGTTTCTGCATCACGGTGCAGACGAACCTGGCTTTCCTCGCTACATTCTGTGGACAGACGAGGCTACTTTCACGCGTGATGGCGTTCTCAACAGTCGAAACAGTCACGCCTGGAACGACGTAAACCCACATGCAATGGTTGAACACCTCCATCAAGCGACATTTGCTGTTAACGTCTGGGCCGGCATTGTCGGTGACAATCTCATTGATACGTACTTCTTGCCGCTACATTTACTTATCACCTTTATCAAGAGTTTTTAGAGGACATACTGCCCCTTCTGTTAGAGCACGTGAATTTACACACACGCCAACGTATGTGGTACCAGCACGACAGAGCCCCTGCACACTTCAGTTTGGAAGCCAGTCACAACCTCACCGCCACATTTGGTTAGCGTTGGATAGACAGAGGTGTGCCAGTGAGGTGGCCACCACGCTCCACAGACCTGACGTGACCTGATTTATTTCTGTGGGGTCATCTCAATACATTGGTATACGAGACCCCGGTCAACACGGTAACTGAACTTCGCGCCCGTATTACTGATGCCTGTACTATCATTCGTAACATTCCACACATATTTGCCCGCATCAGACAGTCGAGTGTGAATCGCTGTCTTTAGTGTATCGAAGCTGGTGGTCGCCACTTTGAAAAGTTACTGTAAAACACACTCACGGATGATTTGCAAGGAACGTTCTCGTGCAGTTACCTTATACGGCCTTTCCCTTTGAATTAAAACTACCCGCAGAGTATGTACTGTACGAACATGCTGTCCTGTCACCATTACCTGCATTCGCACACAGCAGTCAAGCCATGTTCGTACGACCTGCCTTGCACTGCGGGTTGCGTACCTGGCAGGAAACCAAGTGCGCCTTTACAAACATTGTCCGTTGTCTCGAACACTCTTCGTCTGAGTGTGTTACATCGAGGTAACGTGATTCAGTGCAGAAAAGTATGATTATGACATCATTACAAAAAAACCCGAGGGTTACACACACATTGGTGCGATAATAACATACCACCTCCTAGTGTCTCAACGTAGTGGTTGANCTGAGACACACACACCGTCTGTCACACACACCGCCCTCTCTCGTATGTACAGAGTGCTTCAGTAAGGAAGGTTCACACTTTACAAGGGGAGTGAGATGTGCGCGGGGCTCGACTTTAGCGGCGATAGGGGTGAAACTAGGCGAGGACGAAGCAGCGACGGACTGCCATGGTGAATATCTTGTGAGTTCTCCTCCCTCCAAAAAAAACACGGGTCAGTAGTAACATCTGCCATGTTTCCTTGCCAGGAATCGAACCTTGTTCTCCATATCAAAACCACTACGCAACCATGGGCCTTCTTTGCAAGATATGACAGGGCATTTCTGATTGTGCATATCCAATGGCAGGAAATGTTCAGGTGGCGGCAGTAGCAGTAGGAGTAAACTATGCGTTCGGTAATTTATGAAGTGCTTGTCATTTTTGTCTAATAAAAGTTTGAAAAACTGGTACCTTCAACCTTGGTGCACTTCCCATCTCATCTAAGCTGCGGTTTGTTTCCAGTCTCAACTGTATCATGGCAAACATCAACGATAAACACACGTGATTGCATATGACTTTTGACAGGTGTACCGTAATGGTATTTTATATTGACTCTATTGTCCATGTTTCTCTTAGTTTCGATTGGCTTGCCTATAAGCCATTCACAATATTAAATGTGATTCTAATGTATTAGTTATAAAATCACCCGCCCTGAAAAGCAAACCCATTTTATCTTGAAACTATGTTTCTGACACATGCATTGGAGACCTTTGTTGTGTATCGCAGAAAACCCACAGGACATAAAACACAAACATCGCAGACAAAACAATATCAAATGTCAACAACTCCGTATCACTGAAGAATTAGAAAACCTTACATTTACAAGATGGTCCTGAGCTGCAGGTACAAATGCTGTGAGGTGATTCCCTGTGCAAAGTGGGATAGAAAACATTATACGAACAATGTCGTGCGGTAACTCGTAAGAGAGGTAGCCATCCGTGAAAATCGATATTTCAAATTGTTCTACCGGAATTTAAAGAAACCTACATGAAATAAAAGAGCTATTCTGTGAATAATGTTTTCTTCAACCAAGACCTGAAACCTACGAACAGTTGTGGTGTACTATCAACCCCTACATTGAGACACTAGGGGGGCGGTATATTAGTATCCTACCAATGTGTATGTAACCCTTGGGTATTGCTTTAAGACGTTATAGTCATATGTACAGTACGTTGATGCACAAATAACGTTACCTTTATGTAACATTCTCAGGCAAACAGTTTGCGAGAAAACAGACAAAGTTTGTAAGGGTGCACTTGGTTGCCTGCTAGTTACGCAACCCTCATTGCAAGGCAGGCCGTACTACGTGACAAGGCAGTTGCGCGCGCAACTGTGAGTTGACACTGCTAGCGTGTGTGACAGGGTGGCATTGCAATCATGGTTCACAACGTAGAGAGACGGTACATGTGCGCAGAAATGGCGGATATGCATCTCGTGTATGGTGCCGCGGGTGGTAACGCAAGAGCAGCACAACGTCTGTGTGAACAGACCTTTCCAAACAGACGCCATCCAGGTCATCGGATGTTCACGTCTGTGGACAGACGGTTGCGCGAGACCGGAACATTTACAGCGAACAGGTATGATACCGACGTGATACGCAACGTCCGGGCAAGCTAGGTTTGAGGAGACAGTGAGTGAATAGATTTGGGCGGCTCTTAACATCGAGGTCTTGAGAGCCGATAGGTTTGAGGAGGAAGTGTTGGAACGCATCGCTGATTCGCCATCAAGTAGCACACATGGAATCGCTCGCAAAATGCATGCGAGCCACCAAAGTATGTTGAGGGTTCTGCACGAACAACAACTACGCCCGTATCATCGTGGAAAGGTGCAAGCCCTACACCCGGCTGATTTCCAGCCACGTGTCGATTTCGCTCGCTGGTTTCTGCATCACGGCGCAGACGAACCTGGCTTTCCTCGCTTCATTCTGTGGACAGACGAGGCTACTTTCACGCGTGATGGCGTTCTCAACAGTCGAAACAGTCACGCCTGGAACGACGTAAACCCACATGCAATGGTTGAACACCTCCATCAAGCGAAATTTGCTGTTAACGTCTGGGCCGGCATTGTCGGTGACAATCTCATTGGTACGTACTTCTTGCCGCTACATTTACTTATCACCTTTATCGAGAGTTTTTAGAGGACATACTGCCCGTTCTGTTGGAGCACGTGGATTTGCACACACCCCAACGTATGTGGTACCAGCACGACAGAGCCCCTGCACACTTCAGTTTGGAAGCCTGTCACAACCTCACCGCCACATTTGGTGAGCGTTGGATAGACAGAGGTGTG